>CM051688.1:5430544-5500544 GCA_028022725.1 Lycodopsis pacificus | reverse complement strand
CAAGCGACATGTGAAACAATGCAAGAGGCCCCAACCACACACAGATTTGCTGGGGGGTTGGTCACAAGCCAAAAAAGTTTAGAACCACTTGTTTAAACAATGTGTTGTATTTTATAATACAATCTTTATCTGTAAAGTGACCATGACTAAAGCTGTCAGGTAAATGTAGTGGAGTAAAAATGATGAAGTAATAGAAAAATAAAAAAGTGTTAACACTTGCAAATAATGACAGTAGAATAGACTACACATGTCTGAGGAGATTGTACTTTTACTTCTCTACATTTTGTAGTCGGTCCTACTTTTTAATCATTTTGCATGCAGCACTTTTTCTTGTAATGGAGTATTCAAACAATGTTGTATTGATTAACTTAAATGCTGTGAGTACTGACCATGGTTTCATGAAACCTAATGACACACACATCTATGAGCTTTTAACGGATTTACCGGTGTTGACTTTTCATCTAAAAGGAATCTATTCTTCTAGCGTGGAGGACAAGAGAAGAGGAAGAGGAGAAGAAGAACGAGGAGGGGAGTTGTGGAGAAGGGGGGGGGGGGGGAGGAAGAGGAGGAGGTGAAAGTCTGAATAAGCGGCTCCTCCCGCTTCCTCGAGCTGCCTGCAGACCGGACAGCGGCAGCAGAAAAGCACCAATCAGCAGGAAAACCACGTCCTTATTTGGATCTAACGCACCGTGAGTGACCGAGACTTCACCGGAGCTCCGTGCTCGCTGGAACGTGCCTCCAGTTGAACATGCTCTCCCCGGGACTCTGCGTGTCTCTGCTGGCCGTGTCCTGCGCCCTGGGGCCGGCTGCGGTCCGGGCGGCGTCCTGCGAGTCGGTGCGGATCCCGCTGTGCCGGTCCATGCCGTGGAACATGACCAAGATGCCGAACCACCTCCACCACAGCACGCAGGACAACGCGGTGCTGGCCATCGAGCAGTATGAAGGGCTGCTGGGTGAGTTACTGTCTGTCCACTAATTATCCCGATAATCAATTCTTTAATGGACTTTAATTAACTCCCTCGCGCCGATAGCCTACAGAACACTAAGGTTTCAAGTCAAGTTTTGCACTTTGTGACAGTGGAGCATCCAGATCCTGCTGTGGTTTTATTTGTATTTATTTTGACCATTTCTCCTCTGTGCACAACGTGCAGCTTGAAGTTGATATTTCAGACTTTTTGAAGGCTCTTTCACAACCTTTTATGTGAAATATTACTTAATTCTTAAAACATTAAGACGAGATTTTTTTTAAATAATTATCATGACACAATATAGGCCTATTAACGATATGTGAGTTTATATAGCCTTTAAAATAATATTTTAAAAGATGTATTTAGCCGATGTTTAAAATATCAAGAAAATATCATCTGCAAATTTGATCTATTAAATCTTTTTTTAAAGCAAAAATGCCTAAAAACCTCATTGGTTTCAGTCTCTCAAATGTGAATAGTTGCGAGTCTTATTATTGTTCTGTAATTTGAGTTGAATATTCGGGGGAAATTTGATTATTTTAAGCTATGGAAAATTATGATAGATTGATGAATCAAAAAATACTTTAGATTTTAGATTATTCAATAATAAAACTAATGCATTTTCAAATATGACAGTTTAATGCTGCAAACACAGGAATTGCAGAGACAAAACCCGGGGCAAAAACTTATTTATCATTTCGGTGAACTGAGCCTTGACTTGATGTGGCTCGGTCGTTTCCAGCAGATCACTGCAGCTGCTGCTGCTTGTTCTTCTTCTCCTCTTTAATATCTGCAGGAGATCTGGTTTGAACTCTTCTGACTGAGCAATAGGAAACCTTAAACCATCAGTTCATGGAAACATTTTTGTGGAAACCATCATTTTAATTAAGTTTACTCAAGAAGGGAAAAACATTGGCTCCCGTTGCAGCCAGTGATGAAGCAGCCTGATTTTGAGTTACAGCCGACTGTTGGTTTCTGGTTTGACTTAAGATCCAAGACAGTCAGACCACAAATCACTGTCCTGGGTAGTTACTGGACATTTCAGTCACTCAGGCGTTCATCAAATTGCTTACAGGAAGAACGTTGAAAATACAAACTTCTGGTTAAAACTCTTTGAACATCACAATGACGAACGTCGACCAGACAAAATAGGAAATTATTTTCAAAATCGATAAATCTGCCGAAGATTTTTTCATACAGTCATCAAGTCTATAAACATAGTTTCCCAGAGCAAGAGGTGATGTCATCAAATGTCTTACCTTGACTAAAACCTGAAGATTACAATCACGATGATGATCAGTCAAGTGAAAGCAGGAAATGAACACGTGAATAGCTGGAATCATCCTATGTTTGGTAGCTTTGCTTGAAAAATGTCAATTTCCTTTTGATTGACTAAACAATTAATCGATTGATCGTTGAAGCTCTAATGTTCATCGGTTTCACTTTTCACAATGCCATATGCACGTCGTTCTTTAAATATAATTGTGACAGTTTTATGATCAAACCTGAGCTTGTTGCGTCTAACACGTCCTCAAAATAACCATATTTCAGTTTGGGTGAATAACACATCGCAGTAAATATGAGTGGGTCAAAACAACACAGTGGTTTTGAGTGTGTACTGGAAAATTTAAAAAAAAAACGTTTCACTTGCAGCTGTTTACTTTTCAAAATGTCAGTTTGCATTTCAGCTGTTTGGCGAGTGCAAAAACTGCAAACACAAACTGTGCAGGCGTCATAGTTTCATCACAAATAAATGTCCAACAGCAAGGCTTCTGCTTCTGCTTCTGCCACCAATAACATACAGAAATAGCTGCATTTCCCTCCCCGTCACTGAAGCACTGAATACTTAAGCACCTGGACGTCAAACTGACACGTGAATATGCTGAAAAGGATCAAATGATTGTGTATTATTGGCCTGCAGTAAAAGATGGAGAACTTTTAAGTTAAATGCACCATAGTCTAATGAAGGGAAAGATAAACATCAGAACATTTTTATAACGAATTATTCGCGCTCCTTTGCACAATGTACAGCAGAGCTGACAACATATCGCTGTGTCAATATCATACCTTCACACTTCGTCATGGCTTCATCATATCTTATCACACCCGGTCCTCCTCGTCCTCCTCCTCCTCCTCCTCCTCGTCCTCCTCCTCCTCCTCCTCCTCCTCCTCCTCCTCCTCCTCCTCCTCCTTTCTCAGGTCCATGCATAACTGCTTCCAACAAAAAGATAAAAAATAAGAGACCAAATCATTATTTTTGTAGTTTCTCTCTCACAACCTGCCAATTAAATACAGAAGTAAAAGTTTTTTTATTTTTTTTAATTTTGATCACTTTGATCTCTGCCGTACATTTTTTTAACTTTGAAGGTTCAGGATTTCAACAGTTCAACGGACTTGAACTTGTTACCCTGACGACGTTTTTTACTTTTCTCCTCCACACACCTGCTGATACCAGATGGCACATCCTCTGTGTGTTTGATAAGTTGAGCTGATAATGCTGCTCTTCAAATCTGCACGTTCGGTACATACACCGTCTCCATCTGTATGTATTGTTTACACAGATTATATTTTTACCTTGTACAGTATATCTACAGTTTCCATGCATTACTAAATAGTATGCACAGTCGGATTGACCACCACTTTGGTCCAGGCGGAAATATTTCAACAGATATTGGAATGATTGCCATGAACTTTTGTACAGACATCCATGTTCCCCAGAGGACGAACCCCACTGGCTTTTGGTTAAAAAACTCACAGTTCGTAAATACAGCCCCACAGAGCTGCTGGTTTGGCTGTAGATTCTTGCTCCTGAGCTGTTCTTGTTGAGGTTAAGTTTTAATATTTGTATCCTTTTCCACGATCATAATTGAACTATATTCTTTTCACATATTTCTTCGTTTCATTTATCTACATATGTGCTGCTTATTCTGTTTCTTTCTGGCCAAACGTCTTTTTAAAATGAACTATATCTGATTCTTAATTCTTGTGGTTTTCTTTTAAAGAAGCGTTGCTTCATACTTCTTGTTAAGACATAGACACTTTCCTATATCCACTTTTGGTGTTTTTTTAAATCTTTTCCCTGTGAATAACGGTTAAAATATCTCAATTCATAAAGATATTTGAATTGCAGGTACAATATTCAAATATATGAGTTAGCTGTTTAGCTATCTTTGAACAGAACTTATTGTATGATGCAAAAGTTTGTGGCCACGTTCATCTGTGTTCATCTGTGTTCATCTGTGTTCATCTGTGGTTTGTGCTGAGCTTCAGGCTTTGTGGCCCCATTTTTAAATATCCTAAATCAAATTTAAAGGCATGTGGACAACCTCATTGGCTGCCATTATATTTCATGATGCATACACGTCTGTCTCCAATAAGTACATTCGTGTATTGGTTGAAGTTCGAGCTCAGCTGAGGTCGGAGGAGTGGAGAGAGAAAGTGGAAAGGCAATCGGCTTTAACCAGAAAAATGTCCTAATGAAAGACCTGCAGGCTCAAAAGCAGGAAGCAGTTTCAGGTCACAAGTTCAAAGTATTTCTGTGACTCCATTGTGGAGCCGTGCAGCCAAACCTCAGTCCTGGAATAAAAAACACATATTCCTCCTCTGCCCGCGCTCTGAGAAACAACGGTAACTAGAACCATATAGGGTTCTTTGGCTTGTCCTCATGGGAGAACCTCTTTTTGGTTTATAAAGGTTCCACCTGGAACCCTTTCAGAGAGTTCTACATATAACACACCCATGGAGGACCCATGCTTTCAACAATCCTTGAAGAACTTTTCCTTCCAAAAAGCCTCCTTTGGGTGAAAAGGTTTCTTAACGGAGGCTCTCGGTAGAACCTCAGCCCTTCAGGAAGAACCCTTTTGGAACCCTTGTTTCTAAGTGTGTGTGTGTTGAACTTTCTCTGGACCCATCATGTGTGAACTGTATGCAGCATGGTGGAAATCAGTATAGGTCCTGTGTGTGGTTGGCCAGATGTCCCTGAATGCACCATACCTTCACCGATGTAAGAGGACTTTCAAACGTCAGTCAATGAGAAACACCTAAAACACAGACATGGTTTCCTCAAATACATCCAAAAAATGGAAAAGAAAAATTCTGTAGCTAAAGTATCATTATCGTTTATATTTCCTCACACAAGAGGTTTTTTAAGGCCACTTTAACTGACTCACCTGTCCGTGTTTTCCTGCCTGTTCAGGAACTGGCTGCAGTCCGGACTTGCTCTTCTTCCTGTGCGCCATGTACGCTCCCATCTGCACCATCGACTTCCAGCACGAGCCCATCAAACCCTGCAAAGCGGTGTGCGAGCGGGCGAAGTACGGCTGTGAGCCGGTGATGAAGCGTTACAACCACAGCTGGCCCGACAGCCTGTCCTGCAGCGAGCTGCCGCTGTACGACCGCGGAGTCTGCATCTCGCCTGAGGCCATCGTCAAGGCAGAGGGACCAGGTATCACTACGCTTGTCATTCTTATCGTTATTATTCCTGTGACTGAGATTTGTCTCCGAGGGCAGCTGAAAACTAGCTAACTTAAATAAAAATCTGTCGATCGTGAACATTCAAGTTCATGGACAGGCAACAGGTAGAGGGAGGAACAGCACACAGAACCTCTCTATACGTATTCATCTGATATATGTTGAATAGTATGGAGGCTACTTCTAAATACGGATATTTCACCCTCTTCTCTGAAAAACATGGACCATCAGGAAGCAGTTTCCCCTGCTTAGCTGAGTCGTATCACTGTTTTCTACCCTCAGCAGTTTGTTCCTGCTCCCTCTCGAACAGACAGTGCGAGTCATTTCCCCACCGACTTCACTCCCACTGATTTTCTCAAAGAGCTCCTTGATACAGGCGGCCCACTCGTTTTACGCTCAATAAAACCTTCACTGTCCTCTGCTTCTTTAAACAGTCCCTCGACCAGCAGGTTCTGAAAAGAAAAACTCATCTCAATCCCCTTGACCTCCATAACGATACGCCCACGCATCTCAGGGCGGCCCTGGCTCAGCAGGGTTTTGGGATTTTCCCTCGATGTGATTTGTTGATTTTCTGAGGTTCAGCCAGGGTGGACAAGTCATTCTTTCAAGTCATTTTCAGTGGCCGGTCTCCAGTCTGAAAGTTGCCGTTAACAAGCTTGTCTCTGGTTGGAACAGAAATCAAAAGGCAGCCACAGTTTGCCTTTTTGTTTCCAATCATCGCGAAACTTGGTGGTGCATTCAAAGACGCGAAAATTGCAGCCCTGCTGTCACAAAATAAAACCCAATAAAAAGTAATCGTTCACCTGGTGAGAACAGGTGATGAGTAAGTAAACAAGACTGTGAGTCTTGTGGCTGTACTTGTGTTTTACTACAAACTCGCTCCTTCTGGATGTCTGAGCTCCCAAAACTGTGAGAAAAAAACAAATTTTCGGTCCATTGTATCCACAATCTCAACTTTTTGGTCACTACCTACAGGTCATAACTACGGCACCACCGTATAGCATCCACATTACCGATAACGCTGCACCAAACCAGCAACTCGCCCCAAACAATTAGGAGAAACTTTTTTTTTTAAGGCTCTAATTTCAAATTAATTACAGCAAAATGACTTTGTTCTTTCCAACGCTTTCATTTTGTGGCTGTATTGAACACTGCAGCCTAAGAGTGTGTGGTTAAAACCGCAAAGTGGTTTAATATTTGTCATTCTCTGTGCACAATTTCTGACACTGTCTGTCCGTGTCTCTCTAGATCCATACTACCAGGACCCAGCCAGGTGTAACCCGGGTGAGCCTGACCTTTGACCTTCTCTCTGCCCAAACTGTGATTGCTTTCCTGGAAGTTAGCTTGTTTGTGTTAGCTGATTATTGCACACGTCATCATAAATATAACATGCCACCTCAGAATCTCCACAAACGACCAAACAACGACGCAGCCAGTCAGTTCTGCTTCTGGAAACCATGTATCTCGCACTAACATGCTAATGTGCCTCTAAATACAAATAGAAACAAGTTTCACCTATATTTTCTAAATAGCAGATTTTTTCTGGGTTTGATCCTCTCGCAGAATCCAGTCCAGACTTTCCAATGGACTCCAACAACCTCCACTGCAGAGGACCAAATGCAGGTAACCTGTCTGTTTACCTGTCTCGACGGCCCAATCGTAATGTACACACTCGCGGATTCACAGACTTTGAGTCGCGTTCTTTCAAAGTGCAAGAGCGCTTGGGGCTGTCCCTGCTGTCAAATTGTTGAGTGCTTAATTTTGAGCCCTTTAAGCAAACTTTCTGTGAGTCCGCATTTCTGCACAATTCATAGCATTGTGACGTTAAACACTGAGTTTCAGAGGACAGCACATGGGTATTTAGCCTCGCATAATAAGTTTAAACAGAAACGTTAAACTTAAGGAATCCTCAAGGAAATATGGACTTTTAAGGAGGTGGAGCCTGAACATAGATTCTGTTTTTCTTTTAAATAGTATGATCCCCATGATCCCTCACTCTGTTTCTCTTTTGTCTGTCTGTAGATCGCTGTAGGTGTAAGATAGTCAAGATGGGTTTGAAAAACTACCAGAGGAACAACTACAACTATGGTGAGTCATCTCCGGCTATCACACGTTATTTTTACAAATATGAGACCGAAGAATCCGTATTCAGTGTCGTGACGTCGTTGGTTCGTGGACTGCCGTTTTGAAGCCTTGAGTCTGGCGTTTTGGCCATCGCCATCTTGGTTTACGGCTGCCGCCATCTTGGCTTTTTTGCAACCAGTGAACAGAAGTGACCATATTTGGACGGCGGAAAAGTGATGTAGAGACGCCGTATACAGCTCCGGTAGGGTAGCGACCTGTCAATCACAAGGCCGCCCTAAAGCATACTTCGCTTTATGGTCTGTTTGACTCTAAACGGACCATAACTTACTTACGGACCAGAACATCATGCTGTATTGAAGAAGACTCGAAACTAGAGATTGAGACCATAACCTCATATTTACAACGTTTACTGAGGGAATAAATCAAGAGAGAAGTAGAGTCATTTTCTCATAGACTTCTATACAACCAGACTTATTTTTGTAACCGGATGAGTCGCCCCCTGCTGGTCAGTACAGATACTGCAAGTTTAAGACACACTTAACACACTTCACTCTTCAGAACCGGAGGTTACCGTCTGCATGCAACTTAAACTTAAAAGCTAGTTGTTGGTACATTTCCGAATCAAACCTTTAAGCTTTTACAGTGAGAATGTGGTGTGTGCATCACATGTGGCAGTCATTCGTCTCTTCTCAACACGACATGTGAGACTAAACTCTTCAGCGGATTCTTTCTCTCTGACTTGTTTTTCTCCTCCATGTAGAGGGAAATATTCTGGTGCTGAGGCTATTTGGTTTCTTAGATTAAATTACACTAACCGTGAAAGCACAGAAAGGCTATTCCAGATGATTACAGCACACAGGCATGATTTGGCGAATCCGACAGAGATTTCCATGTGGACTTACTGAGCTTGCGAATGCCTCTTTGGCCACAGAATCCATTTGGGGAAGATTTTAGATTTTCTTTCCAGCCGTCATCAAGAACAAGAGCTCACTTACAAAATATTCAGATATAATTAAAACGGAGGAGTTAAGTGAAGCATGGTGGCACGTCAGAGTGCACAACAAGGTGGTCTTTCACTGCTGGCGTGCTCACTTTGCTAATTACACTGCTGCTGATTTTACTGTTGACTCCAACCTGCTACACCACGCATACTGTTACTGGTTGTGCTGTTTTTCTAGTTTCTTAATGCAATACGTGCGATGGTGTCTCCGTTCTTGTTTGCACCAAAGTGCTTTACAAAGACATATATATGAGCTTACTGTTGCCAGCATTGAGACATTTATGTGCATGGAAATGAATACTACAAGACAGAAATAGAAACAAGAAACACAATTTAAACCCAGGGAATTGAATAAAACCGGTTAAACACAAATAAAAGCTAGAGAATGAAAGTAAGTGCATCTTAAAAGCATCAACAGACTCGGCCCGTCTAAAAGCCGCGTTATATTAATTTGTCGCTCTGTTGCTCCTGGAGCTTTTATTGGGCTTTCCTCGCAGTCCCACGCTGCTTGGATTCATTAAGGGAGACTTTTCTAAGAAAAGCATAAAGTTTACCTGGTTCTCCTGCAGTGGGCTGCTGCTGTTGGGCACCCTGGATGGTTGTATCCATAAAACCTATGAAACAGCAAGTACCACAAAGTGACAGAGAGACGGTGGTGAAAACAGAGAGCAGGGCCTCCAGGTTACAGGTGTCTCATATTTTGTTGTTGGACCCGAAGCAGGATGACAGAAAAAACAGTTTCAAAGAGGACAACTAGAAAAACACAAGAGGTTTATAATTGAGAGGTTAAGTCCAGCGAGTCCAAAGAAGCAGGTCATTTTGGGAGTTTAGCCCACAGTAGTATGTTGGCTCTTCATGTCCCTCAGCTCTTGTGGGACACAAATGGGCCCACGGTTGGCTACAACTGCTGTCCTGTTGGCCCCAAACTACGGAAGCATCCAATCCACGCAAACCTTGACCTCCGCAACGCCATCACTGTCCGTAGAACCGTCTGTCCTTTCAGCACCAAGGACAGCGGCCGGTCTTCCGGCTGACTGATTCTAAGAAATACAAACAAAACCATTGGTGTGTTCGATGGACAAATAGTTTGAAGTATAAGCTGTATGAAAACTATACTGGAGAAATGGAAAATGGTTGGAATAATGTGTTTTATTCACTTATTTTGATTTGAATTTATGAATTTGCACCAGAGAGATGTGGGCAGCGATTCAGAGGTCTGGAACAAGGCCACGGCAGATTTGAGTAATCACTTACGGTGTTGTTCTTTAAACCAAGAATCCGATTATTTTTTTTTTTTTTAAAGCCTGCCCTGCGAGCTCAGTGTGAGATTTAAACTCCAGTGTCCAATGTGTCCATGTACGCTGACGACTCTCTCCTTCAGTGATCAGAGCGAGGGTGAGGGAGGTGAGGAACCGCGGTCTGGAGCCCACAGCGGTGGTGGAGGTTAAGGAGGTGCTCAAGTCTTCTCTGGTCAACATTCCCAAGGAGACGCAGACGCTCTACTACTCTTCCTCCTGCCTGTGTCCTCCTCTGTCTCCTGGGGAGGAGTACCTCATCATGGGCTACGAGAACGATGAGACATCCAGGTATGAGCGTAGAGTTGGAACAGATAGTGAAAGTATTGTTATGGACGTCATGATTTCCTCAAGGAAATTGGTTGGATAAATGTCCAGCTAATCGATTATATCTTTAAACTTCAACTCAATGCAGGCTCCTGAGGCAACTTGTGGTTAGCAAACTAAGTTGCAGTGCAGCAGCCACTGATCTGGCTAATTGTCTCAAACTAATTGTCTCAAACTCAAATGTTTGTTTTTTATGCTGCACTGACTAAATGTAGCACCACTACTTGTTTCCCTGAAGATTAAAAACATCGTAATAATTTCTTCTGAGGTAAGCTGGGTAGCTCTACATAAACCTCACCGTGTTTGTGGTTGCAGGTTGCTCCTGATTGACGGATCCATTGCTCAAAAGTGGAAGGAAAAAATGGGCAGGAAGATCAAGGTGCGATTCTAATACACAGACAGCAACAATTTTACATGTGAAATACCGGTGGAGGCTTTATAAGTTGATTCTGAATTGCATTGAAGTGAACTGCTTTACGTGCAGCCTGTTGCACCATCTTAACGAGAGTTTAATTGGAAATGTTGTGTATAAAGTCGACGCCGAATGTAAGTAGTTTGTTTTTTGGAGTAACAGATTATTAATTCCCCTTCCTGTCTGTTTGTCCAGAGATGGGATCAGATCCTGCAGGGGAAAGGCCGAGCAGCTCAGCGCCGGAGTCGCCACTGAGATCTGACTGTGTGTGCGTGTGTGTGTGTGTGTGTGTGTGTGTGTGTGTGTGTGTGTGTGTGTGTGTGTGTGTGTCTGTGTGTGTGTGTGTAGATATTGCACTATCGCAGGCTGTTGTAGCTGAATGTAGTTCATCTCTTCATCTGTCTGATTTTTGTCATTTATTTTCTTTGCATAAACATTAATTAGTGTGTGTTTAGTGTGTGAGTTTGTGAGTGTATTTTCTATGTGTGTGTGTGGTGTGTATGTGTATGCGGTGTATGTCTGGTGTGTGTGTGTGTATATACACCTAAAGCACTCAAAAAGACAAGGGAGGGGGTGGACCTGTAGTACTAAACCCTACGCAAAGCCATACATTATGTACACGACACTTTTTTGGAACACGTTTATTTTCAGTGGCGGCCATGTTGCCTCCACTGCCCCTCTCCATGGTCACAGTCTTTTGATGTTGGCCGTGTTACCATGGCGGTGTGACGGAGGACATTAAAATCCATTTGGACATTTTGGACCACGATAGATCTGTAGCCATGACCTTGGCGTTAGTGAACTCTGCGAAAAAGGAAAGTATAATATTCACAGTTTGTTCAGACAGCAACGAGACCAACAGCAACCACTGCAACGAGACCATCGGCAACTACAGCAACCAGGAACAACGAGGACAACAGCAGCCGCAGAATGTTGGCAGATGGAAAGTTGACATGAGTATTGTTGGATCCAGGGCCTCCTCTGGTGTGTCACGATAACAGAAAACGACAAATGTCTGTGTTAATCGTTGGACAGGTTGTAAAGTCATACTGTGGCGTGTGCCACTTTTTGTCTGCTTGTTTGAGTGATGTGATGTAATTCCCATTGGATATCGGGGGAGGGGAGTTGGAAAAGGTACAGTCACATTATACTTCCGACATATGAATATTTGCTCAGAATCCAAACAATTTATATTGAAACCTGCACGACAAATTCCAGCATGCGCTTCCTGTTTCGGTGCGATCTCCAGCCGGCTCCGGCAGTTCAGAGTTCACCTTTGTTCATCTTTGATTGTTCGGCCAGCCAATAAAAACACTGATACACTGCGTTTAGAAATGCAGATGTTATTCTAATGTCGGACATCACACCACCACACCACAAACTCAACATTCATAACCTGCATCAGAGCCGTACCGTCACGTCAGAAGACTAATGAGACCGTACCTCGACATTATGATATCTGCATGTTACTGTTGCTTCTTGCTCTGGGTGTTCCAGCATCTGAAAGCCTAGCAGGTATTATTTGCAAGAATTGAGTAAATATGCAAACCTAGCAGCTTCTCCCAACAATTGACAAAGCTTGCCGTGTCTTTGTGCAAGAGTCATACAACAGAGGATCTCCAGGAACTACGATAACGATCTCCTTTGCACTAAAAAGTCAACTAAGTGCAACAATCCTCCACGTCTCTGCACACAGATATAGTTGAGGAAGGGAGTGCGGATAATCCGAGGATCGAGCTCTGAGAACTGTTCCGCAAACTCTGCCGCTGGGAAGAAACCAGGATTCATATTAAGAACAAGGAAGTTATTTAAAAGGCTTTTTGAACAGCAGACATTTTGGACTTTTCGTAGTAGTGAACAAGGCCTTACAGCCTGTTCCTGTCTGAACACAGCCTGTGATGAAAGCACAGCGCTCTCATTGTCCCACAGTAACTCTCTTCATGTAAACACACTAACACTCAATACTACACTACTTTTATCAGTAAACTATACTCGGATATGTTGAACTCTGGACTCTTCACAGCTGTTTGAACCAATAAAAATGAATTTAAAACGACATGGTCAACGTCTGTTGGTGTTTGTGTCTGGAGGGTTTTATTGTCGCAATCAACCGTGCTTCATCTTCCTTTACCACAAGACTGGAGCCATGAACAGTGTTATATGTCAAATAACAAAAGAAAAGACAACTTTGTAAGACGGTGTGCCGGGAAAACTGGTTTTACTGAAGGAATCACTTCAATGTAGGTGTTCACTACATGTACAAACTTGTCTTAAACAGTGAATCTGACATTGTCAGTAAGCTAATCCCCTCACTAGTGACTGAAACCACTGCTGTGAGGTTGGCTGTGATACACAGAACGTTGCTGCCTAAACAAACTGCAAATGGCACATAGACAACCATAATGTGTTAATAAGTCTTTTGCAAACAGCTGTTGCATAGGCCGAGTTTTCAGGCAAAAAACTGAACTTTCTACTGAAGAGAAGACAAAATCAGTGCGGTATAAGATGTGAAGAAGTGTGCTACCACTTATTTTACTAAATAGTGAATAAAATACGCATCTTTGAACTGAACCAGCTCAGTGATTTGTACTTTTCACCTGCTCTGTGCCACAGGGGGAAAGTGGCGTCCAAGCTAGCGATAACGTAAACAAGCGAGGCTGCGCTGCGTCCACACAGGCCAAATTGTACGGTTTTTGTTTCCATTTTTCATCCATGCAACAGTTTGGGTTTCCCGGTCTGGGTTGTATCGTAAATCCAACTTTCTTGACGTGCAAAATTATCTTTTAAATTGTCAAACGTCACATAATGTAATTAGAATGTGTTTCAGAGGGCAGTGGTGCCGTTTAGTGAGCATTCATCTCCATAAATAGTTTTAAAAACACATGTAAAAAATGAGTCTAAAATTGGGCTGAAATAGACCTTCATAACACAGAGCGAGTATCAAACCAGAAGAAGAGAGGAGTTGAACCTTTAGACCTTCAGTGTTTTTTACTGATGGGAGTAAAGTTTGTTTAACAAAACAGAGCAGCAGCATTAAACACAGCCAGTGTGTGTGTTGGTATGTTCAGTGTGTGTGTGTGTAGGCGTGCTTCCAGTAGTTCCTGCCTACTAATTTGCAGCAGTGTTTTCTCAGCTGCAGTTTCCATGAGAGGGAAGAGAAAATGTTTTCATGGATTTACTGCTATTACACCTCCTTATCCTCCTCCACTCGTCTCCTCTCTCCTCCTCTCCTCTCCTCCATGTTGACTTCAGCTGACTGCCTCGGCTGAAAACACACCTGGTGTTGGTATAAGGTGCAGTCTGTTCCTCCGCTCTGAGTGACTCTATTCATGTTCTCGAGTGCTGACACAGCAAACAGTAACACACACAGAATATTTTCATACTGACTGACCTCGTTGAAAGCAGTTAAAGCTGCGTGAAGGGATTTTTCAACACTAGAGGGCAGAAAGTCCACAAAGACAAACAGCTGGAAGCCTCGAGACACTGCATCAACTGAACAAGTTCTTAACGCTAACACATTAAGCGAACATAAATAAAGAAGCAGAGTCATGTCACTGCAGTCAACTTTCTGAGTGTTTATTTGCTTTTGCTCAGGTCTGGACCAGTATTCTGTGGTGTTTCCACTCGTTTGCTCTGTGGCTCACAGCCACAGTTTGGGCTGATATTCTCTGGTAGTCTGGCCCAGGTTTGTTCTATTCTCTGCTATTTTAGCCCAGGTTTGGTCCAATATTTGGTGATGTTCTGACCCAGGTATGGTCCAATATTCTGTGGTGTTTTAGCCGTGGTTTGTCCAATATTGTCTTGTGCTTTTGCCTCGGCTTGTTCTAATGTGATCTGGTGTTCTTGCCCAATCTGTACAATATTCTTGTTGGGTTTTAGCCCTGGTTTGGCCCGGCATACTGGTGTTTTAGCCCTGGTTTGGTCCGGTACATACTGGTGTTTTAGCCCTGGTTTGGCCCGGTACATACTGGTGTTTTAGCCCTGCTTTGGTCCGGTACATACTGGTGTTTTAGCCCTGGTTTGGTCCGGTACATACTGGTGTTTTAGCCCTGGTTTGGCCCGGTACATACTGGTGTTTTAGCCCTGGTTTGGCCCGGTACATACTGGTGTTTTAGCCCTGGTTTGGTCCGGTACATACTGGTGTTTTAGCCCTGGTTTGGCCCGGTACATACTGGTGTTTTAGCCCTGCTTTGGTCCGGTACATCCTGGTGTTTTAGCCCTGGTTTGGCCCGGTACATACTGGTGTTTTAGCCCTGGTTTGGTCCGGTACATACTGGTGTTTTAGCCCTGGTTTGGCCCGGTACATACTGGTGTTTTAGCCCTGATTTGGTCCGGTACATCCTGGTGTTTTAGCCCTGGTTTGGCCCGGCATACTGGTGTTTTAGCCCTGGTTTGGCCCGGTACATACTGGTGTTTTAGCCCTGGTTTGGTCCGGTACATACTGGTGTTTTAGCCCTGGTTTGGTCCGGTACATACTGGTGTTTTAGCCCTGGTTTGGCCTGGTACATACTGGTGTTTTAGCCCTGGTTTGGCCCGGCATACTGGTGTTTTAGCCCTGGTTTGGTCCGGTACATACTGGTGTTTTAGCCCTGGTTTGGTCCGGTACATACTGGTGTTTTAGCCCTGGTTTGGTCCGGTACATACTGGTGTTTTAGCCCTGGTTTGGTCCGGTACATACTGGTGTTTTAGCCCTGGTTTGGTCCGGTACATACTGGTGTTTTAGCCCTGGTTTGGCCTGGTACATACTGGTGTTTTAGCCCTGGTTTGGTCCGGTACATACTGGTGTTTTAGCCCTGGTTTGGTCCGGTACATACTGGTGTTTTAGCCCTGGTTTGGTCCGGTACATACTGGTGTTTTAGCCCTGGTTTGGTCCGGTACATACTGGTGTTTTAGCCCTGGTTTGGTCCGGTACATACTGGTGTTTTAGCCCCGGTTTGGTCCGGTACATACTGGTGTTTTAGCCCTGGTTTGGTTCAATATCCTCTGTAGTTTCAGCCCTGGTTTGGTCAAATATTTGGTTTGGTCTTTTGTCCTTTTGGTACTTTTGGTGCTTTAGTTCAGTCCAGTATTACCGAGTGTTTTATCCCTAAACATATAATATTAATTTGTGTTTTAGTTGTTAAGAGTTGGGGGTTTGCTGTATTTCTTTGACAGTATCCAGAGAAATAGGAGCATCAAATACAAAGCGGTAAACTTTACATCTGTTAATCAGAGTACAGCGTCTGAGGAAGCGCTGCTGTCCAACTCAAACATGCACAAACCACAGCCTCAGCAATCCAACACACATCGGACACATCTGACATCATCATCCAAACACACACACACACACACACACACACACACACACAGTAATACCAGGTTGGTTCCCACAATACCTCAGCCAGTGTTTGTCCAACTTGTTGCTCCATTTCACATCATGAAACAATAGAACGCACACACAGTAAGTGGTTCCAGTGGTTTATGGAGCAGTGCTACGTCAATGCTGACCTCCAGCTGCCCGCAAAGCACAGCGAGGGTGAGAAGGAGGGTGAGAGGGAGAGATATCGAGAAATGTCCTGGTCTAACAATATTCAGAAGTGGAAAGTACCTTCGGTCATTTGGATAATTGCAGTGCGGGAGAGAACATTTTTAAGCGGTGGTATTTTACCTCCACTTTGTGAGACTTTCTACTTTTTACTCCACTACATTCGCCTGATGGCTGGATTTTGTACTGAAACATTTTTTTAAAAACTCCTAAAATCTGAAACACAAGGATTTCTCCCAGCTGGTGGAATAAAGATGAATCACTTTGGTGTTCTTACAAAGATTCATAATCCATAAATATGTAGTTCATTCAAGGATCACTGTGGTCAGACTGTCTGTCGGTGTAACGCTTTGCTCCACTTTGTTGTTTTTCTCTGACTTTACTGTCTGAAATAAGCGTTTGACCAATGAAACCTGCGTCCGTTTAGTGAGGCTTTGAGATCAGTAGAGTTCACAAGACGGCGGCAGCGCCAAGATCTTGTCATCGTTTCTCGACCCATCTGGTCCACATCTTATTGAGCGAATTACCCGAGTCACCAAGACGGACTGAGGTCACCATAATAATACAAAACACCAACAGCTGAGAGTCTTTCCTCTCTCATACAGAAGAGATTCTGTGTCCCTGTAAACAAAGAAAAACATTAAACAATCAGCCAGTAGAACTCGCCATCCTCTCGTCGCCTCAGCGAGACCCTGGCCCATTGCTGAACTTAATATAACACAAATCAAAGAACAGTTTATAGTCTTGGACTTTATCACTGTGCTAAATTTGCACACACACATTTGTCGTATTGGAAATTCAGTTTGAAAGCAGTGCACAAAGGTTTTATGATCCCCCTGCTGCTGGTTTGAACTCTTTCAAACCCTTTTAGACCTTTTAGAGGCAGCAGTCTATGTGAGCTCTGCTTACAGGATTATTACCAGAGCAACCACCCATATGTTTACGTTCACCATAACAAGAGATGTTCTCAGTCCTGTGCCGAAGCTCGCTCCTGTACCAGCCTGCATGTTAATCAGTGTTCAGGTACTTCCTGTTTCCTGTTGAACTCTTTCCCAGATGAACAGCAGAGCAGAGGAGCAACAGTGTCGTCTGCTGGTTCAACTGGGAACACGCAACCACTACGAACCATCAGAAAGCTGCATTTTTCTGACATATCTTGAAAAGGTCTGTTTATCAAAAGACGTTATGTTCTTGTTTGTTTAGGGATTAACAGCTGGTGTTGTTTTTCACATTATTAATCTACAGAATAATCAGACAGCCCGACTCTAGACCTACTGATCCGTCTTGTTCAGTATGCACATTTACTCTGTTTAGGGTCACAGAGGTTCCCAGCATGCGTCACGGTCAGGTTAATCCATCGGATTACAAGGCTTCCTCAACTCAATAGAAACTATAATATAAACACATTCTCAACCCATTTTACCCAATAAACACATTCTGGTTTGAGTGTGGACAGTGACGCCTGCTGGTCATAGTAAGAAAAGCTTATTTAATTTGAAGTTAATTATTCCCTCCAGGCGTAAGAATACATGTTGCAGTTTATTAGGTACAGCAAGCAAAAACCAACGTATGCAGTCTAATACAACAGTGCTGCCATAATGTTTAGTGTTTTGGAGGTGTTAATTCAACTGCCTGGTATTTTTGGAGGCTGTGGTTTGTGGTGCTGTTGAACTGTATTGGGTTGTTACACTGACAGTTTTCTTATATTGACGAAGGTAGAGTCAACAGAAATACCTCTCCTGTTATACAACGTTACATTGACATTAGAGCTGCAATAAACAATTATCTTAATAACTGATTCATCTGCTGTTTTCTCTGCCAAACCGTTCAAAACCCATAAAAATGTAAAACAGCATATTGATGTAAAATAGCATATCCTCTCATTTGTGTTTAGGGGTGTCACGATATATCGGTTTGAGCAATAACCGTAATATTTAAAAATGATATCTCTAGTCTATTGATCATGTGAATAGTAAACATCTGATATTGTGTAAATATTCCAGCCCCTTTTATTACATTACAGTCATCCAAAGAGACTTACAAACTTATTACAAACATAATATATCGTAATAGTAACAGACTCTCTCTCTCCTCCCTTCACTTGTATGTTGAGTGCAATTAATTTGCCAAATAAAGAGACAAAACGCACAACCAACAAACTTAAAGATGAATTCGACGGATGATTTTTTCTATAGATATTGCGATAGCATAACTGTGGTGAAAATCTGATATTGTGAAAGCCCCATCAATCGACTGATCCATTAATGGCCTAATCATTTCAGTTCCACATGACGTTCTGACTTTGAGATATACTTTAAGTGAAAACATGAAGTATAGAAGCAGAATTAAAACTTCAGCAAAGGTTGTAAAACTGATGCGACTGCTGAAATATTTTAACAGAAACACACCGTTTTATTCTGGAGGTCCAACAGTTTCCACATGAACAATAAAATACAACACCATGTCAACATCGGGCTCCGTGTGCGTGTGTCAGTAATATGTCCAGTAACCAGTGTCTCACAGTTTTACTTCATAGAGTAAATACAAACAATGGAGACAAAATAAAACCAAATAAAAACAAGGCAGAAGTGTTCAGTACATTCAACACAGCAGGTAACAGTCGGTGCCCAGTCCGTCTGACTCTGTGTTGGAGTTTTCAAGGAGTGTTGACTGATTGATCATTGTGCAGGACCAATCAAATCCACCGCCGTCCCTCCCTGACCAATCAGATTGCTGGTCTCTCCCACGGTGCACCGGCTCAGGTCATCAGAGCTCGTCCTGCCAGAGAAAAAGACGAACGTCAGACTCAGATTCTCCGTCTGATTTGTGTTTAAAATGTTGCGTTATCGGACGGTTACCTTCCGTTTGTTGTGTAACCGCGGCGTCAGCTGTTGTAGTCGCTGCGTGACGATGTCAGCTATCACGTTGGAGTCCCGGCTATTGATGTGTTCTCCGCTGTGTCCATGCTGTCAGCACACAAACTTACAAGTTTAGGCTTTAAAATGTAGTAAAATTATTCTTTTTTTAAAGTTTAACAATAAGGTACTTTGGTACTGTTCCGTGATATGATTGCTATCACGGTTGTGTGGCCTGGCTCAGGTTAAACCATGAACAAATACATACAGAGTACAGTTTTACTGGTGGGATTTTCCAGTGTTCAACGTTGCCAAATTGATGACATTTTGCCACCTCTAGCACACGTTGCTCTCTCTCTGCTAGCACACGTTGCTCTCTCTCTGCTAGCACACGTTGCTCTCTCTGCTAGCACACGTTGCTCTCTCTGCTAGCACACGTTGCTCTCTCTGCTAGCACACGTTGCTCTCTCTGCTAGCACACGTTGCTCTCTCTGCTAGCACACGTTGCTCTCTCTGCTAGCACACGTTGCTCTCTCTGCTAGCACACGTTGCTCTCTCTGCTAGCACACGTTGCTCTCTCTCTGCTAGCACACGTTGCTCTCTCTGCTAGCACACGTTGCTCTCTCTGCTAGCACACGTTGCTCTCTCTGCTAGCACCTGCACAATCTGTACTGCACATGTGCAACACTCACCCGAGATGAGGAAGAAGCGAGAGGGCTCTTTAGCTACTGTCATCATTGATGTTGGATGCAGACATCGTTTTTCTTCCTAAACTGTCGTAGCTAACGAGTGAGCAATCTTGCTTCCGTTTAGTTTTACGTGTTCCGTCCCGATCGGGCAGGATGAACAGGTTGGGTGGCGAGTGAAACGCTGTTTGTGTAAATGACCCAGCATTTTAAGCTGTATTGGAGGCATTTCTGATACCGGAACAACTCTTATTTATTTCTGAGAAAACGCTGCTGCTTCGCGTGTGTGTCCTCACCCTCCTTGTCCCCAGGTACGGGTAGAATCTGACTGTTGGGTAGGCGGTGATTCCAGCTGATTGACAGGTCTGATGATGAGCCTGACAGTCCACCTTCCCAGCTCGAACCTTCCCTTTCAGAACCTGTCAATCGCACAGAGAACATCCTCAGAAGAGACTTTTAGGAACACGTCAATGTGTGTTTTTCTGTCTGCGACTGACAGGAACCACAGAGCAGAAGTTAAAAACAAAAACGGTGTCTCACCCGAGCCAGGACCTCGAACTCCGGGGCGAAGTGTTGACAGGGTCCACACCAAGGGGCGTAAAAATCCAGGATCCAGTGATCCTGACCCGACAGAACCTGAGAGCTAAAGGACTCTGGGGTCAGGTCCACCGACGCTCTGGGTAAGGAGCTGCACACACAAGACATAAACACGATTATAGGACTCTGCAGCAACACAATTATTGATTCTTCAGACACAAGAAAGACAGAATATAGAGAAAGAAAGTCTCACCTCAGTGCCCATGATCTCAGTGACTGGGAATCTCTGTTCCAACCATTATAACTCCTGAGGAGACACACAGAAAGATCAACAAGATCAATAAACTCTGAACATCTTCAATCTGTCACAATGGGTTGGACTGTATGAATTGTATTCGGCCTCACTAAACATGTTCACTAGTTCTGTACTGGATGTGCAAAGATGAAACTGATATCCATCTTCTCATCCGACTCTGGGGAACCAAGTTTCCCCAACATGCTGTACGTAGTCTGTACAGACATTGTGCATGTAACACGGTGTCTGTACGGACAGGAGGAGTACTTTAAAGCGAGGCGCATACATGTAGCGATCTGGCTGCCGGGTGTTGCCGAGATACAGGCGGATTTCAGGGTACGCCCTCACGCTCAGACCCTGACAGAACGACTGAAACCGCTGACAGTCAACTGAGCCAACCAGGACCTGACCGGACAGCAGCTGGACGGTGAGACACAGACAGAACCAGACACACGGGTTAGACACGTTACACACATGTAGAGAGTGGAATTCACTGAAGAGACGATGTTGTGTTGTTTATTCGAGTTTAAATCAGCCGGTCTATTATCAGCTCAATGTGGACGAATCAGAGTCAGTGCTTATGTCAGCAGATAAGTGATGATACATTCATTGAGAAACTGTCTCCATTACATAGTTTGTCCACCAGAGAGACGTGACAAGTCGATTTTTCAGCGATAAGATATCTTTGTCACAATTCTTTCATTTTTTTGATCCCTTCAACAATGTTTGGTTCCAGGCTCTGCCTCCAAAAGGCAACACACGATCAAGGTGGCACGTCATCATACTCGATCGCTCTACTGTCGAACTGGCCGAGCACCAGCCTCAGTATTTCCAACCTCTCCGAGGATGTTCAACCCAGTTTATGCTCCAGAAGAGTTAAAAACAGTCAACATTACTCGGTGCTGTTTTCTCTAAAGGTTGTTTCATTGTGTGGTTTTGTGTTTTTTGCTGTGTGTGTGTTACCCTGGCCATGCGTCTCCACTCTGGAATCAGAGCCTGACAGGGGCCACACCATGGAGCGTAGAAATCCACCGCCCAGATCTCCCCCTCAGCTCGACCTGTAACCAACACAACAGGAGAATACAAGAAGTAATAAGTAGTTACAACAGTAGTAGTTAGAAAGTTAGAACAAGAACTTGGTGTATTCAGTTAGACCAGTCAAACCTGAATAGTGTATATTCCAAACATCCTCCCTTCCTCCTCTGAATTCTGAGCTTTGTGTTTTCAGGGAACACGTTATTAGAGACGCCGTTAAAACATATTGGATCTTAATTGGAGCGGCATGTAACCGTTAAGCTCCTGCAGTTTACAAACTGCTGACGCGCTAACGGAGCGAAACAGCCTGAAGCGGTTGCACAGTAAAACACGTTTTTAAGGTTTGAGAGCACTTCTGGTTTTATGCCTGGTGGATTAGATAGATAGATGTAAACTTTATTTATCCCCAGGGGGAAATTCGTTTGTAGCAGCAGCAATTTACAGAGTAAGATATAACAATTTATTCGCTCTATTAAAGCACAGAGCCGAAGAACTAAAGAGTTTAGTGCAACCAGCCCCTGGGTTAGGGTTAGGAGCAGGACTTTCTGTTGCTCTAAGAACTAGTTCTACCTTTAACTTTCTCGCTGAAGCTGGAAGGATCCAGGACCAGCACTGATGGACTGACCAGATCCTGCAAAGACAGAGAGAATTTATTTCAGCCAAAGATGTTCTTCACTTGATGCTTGTTATTTAAACCTTCTTTTTGGGAAGGTGGCAGCAGTAAGATTCACCCCCTGCTGGCAAAATCACAAGGAGTAGTGTGCTTTATGTCACTGGTATGTAGTAGTACCTGTATGAACTCCAGGATGCCGTCAGCTGAATGTTGTCCTTCATATTCATGAACAGAGGAGCCGTTAAAGATCACGGTGGTGGGATAAGCCTGAATATTATACTGATAAAACGGAGAGAAAGACAAAACAAATGATCAACCCGTCTGTGGTATGCAGCAGTTTGTGACTCACAATCAACGGTGCAGTCCAGATGTGCACACGCTCACCGTAGAGCAGAGGTTTTGGTGGATGGTGCAGTCCAGAGTGCCAAACTTCATCTGTCCAGCCAACTGGATCGACGCTTTTCTCAGTTCAGGCAGTAAAGCTCGGCATGGAGGACACCACTGCACACATGAAGCAAACATTCCTTTACTGAATATCTACGTAGGTGACGTCACCAGAGTGTTTCTTTCATGAATGCCCAGGTTTCCGTTACAGCCTGAGGACAGTAACTCTTCAGACTCTCTCTCGTCTCTCGCGAGCATGAAGCTTGCCGGCATGTTGAGCACTGAGCAGTGAATTTACACAAGCAGCTGTGGTGACGAGGTAGTGATCGCCTCCCGTACCTGCCTGCCTCTCCGTCACTCACTGTTTGTGTTGTAGGTGCAGCATCATCACCAGCCCTGAAGGCAAACAGACCGGCTGGGTAATGGAGCAGCAAACCAGCCGAGGTTCAATCGAGCCTATCAGTAATGACGGGTGCTATTTCCACCTGTATGTTTAGGATGAGACTTTATTTTCTGTTCCTGTGCTTCCCTGCAGGTGAAGACCACCTCCCTCCATTGTGCCCTTTACTTTGCATTAAACTGCAGCCCAGTTATTATCAACAGGTCAGAGTTTTATAATGGAGCATTGCAGAATCAGAAAAACTTTACATTCACATCACAGATGTTTCTGTTCCGTCTTGTTTCTTTGTTATTTATCTAATTATCATTGACAATATGGCAGTATTTGAGTGTCTTCACTGTTAAGAATTATGGCCAGTGAGCAACGTCTTAATGCGAATACTTTTTCAAAATATAGTTATTTTTAGTTTTAACGGTTATTTTTTTTATTTTTTAACACAAACAGGCTTTGTTGTCAAAAACTACAAAACAACCCTGAATACATTCACAGAACAACGTTTTAATTTCCTTTAAACAGCAGAAATGTCGCAACCTGAGGATGTGAAATCGTCCAATTAAAATAAATCGTTACAAACCGGAGCAAAGAAGTCGACCAGCCACGGCTCCTTTCTGTCTGCAGGGAAGTTGTCCGGCCTCAGAGTCGTCACATGAGCACGAACGCTGTCCCTCGCAAAACCCACAATGTTGTACAGCACATCTTTACCTGCAGACGGGACAGACACACGGGTTACACAGACACACAGACAGACAGACAGACAGGTTACACAGACAGTCAGACAGACAGACTAGAGCTGAAACAATAACTGAATCAACAGACAATAAATATGAATCTATTTCGCTGATCTATTATTCGTTAAAAAGAAACAACTTGCTTATTTTCCAGCTGGTACTCGTATTTTTTGTGTTTCTACTAGAACATGTTTACATGCTTTAATGTTTAAATAGTTAGGACAGAGGAACACAGGTTGCAGGTCTGTGGTACTGACCGTGGTGGATCTCAAAGTCGTGGATTCCCAGTCCTTTGAAGACGGCCACACAGGGTTTATGGATGTACAGTGACTGACACAGCTTTGAGTCTGCTGTACAGTCGACTCTGCCAACCTGGAGAGACAGACAGTCAGTGGGACATAGAGGCAGAGAGAGACATGCTGAGAGACAGACAGGTACCTGTATGTGGTCATTTTGGAGGAAGGCTTGGAGCTTCTTGTACTCGCTGGAGGCAGCGTTTCCGTCTCCAAACGTAAAACTCACCAACCAGCGATGATGAGCGAGCTTCCTCTGGGGATAAGAAGACACAACAGGATGAACATGTTGTTATGTACTTTAAAGAGTGGATGTGTACCTGGAGGCTGTAGGGTATTTGTGAGTGCGAGTACCTGGAGGCTGTAGGGTATTTGTGAGTGCGAGTACCTGGAGGCTGTAGGGTATTTGTGAGTGCGAGTACCTGGAGGCTGTAGGGTATTTGTGAGTACCTGGAAGCTGTCGCTGGTCAGTTGTTCCAGATCAGGCAGGTGGTTGATGACCTGATTGTAGATCTCTCTACTGTCCAGAGTATTCAGCCACTGGAACACATACACATTGAGTCAGTACTGCAGTACTACAACCAGAACTATCACAGACAGTACAGCAATGTGTTCTGTGTCTTACCAGTATGCTGCCTTGTTGATCCAGAGAACTTCCAGGTGGGAACAAAGCAGTCACTCCACTAGTCACCTGAAATACAGAAGAAGGATTAGAAACCAATACTAGTACTGCAATTTACAGTAGTACCATCAGTAGTATTGCAGTAGTGCTGAAAAGTACCTGGAAACTGTCACAAAGCTGTTCCTGTGAGGTGCAGTCCATCCATCCCACCTTAACTAGACCATCCTACACACAGACAAACACAAGTTAGATATTTATATCAGAATTATTTAAACCATAGGATCAGTATAATTAATCACAGTAAATACACAGCATCAGCACTACTTCTACTAGCATCTCAGCTCTTTTTCCATTATGAAAGTTAAGCTTTTATATCTTTAGTGTATTCATACGTTTTCACAGTCGCAGAAAATATCCATAATTCAATTATGATATTAATGCTGAGTTCTCACCAACATCCCAGCCACCTTCTGTCTCGTTGTTGGCTCCAGGCAATCTAAAAGAGAGAGAAGCAAGTACATAACTACCACATGACAGGCCAGCTGTATATCTGCATGTGTGACATGCAGAGAGAGACATGAGACTATCAGACATGCAGGAACACTTGCAGGAAAACCCTGCATCTACGTGTGCGTTACCTCCGGTGTCACAGCAGAAGGTGATCAGCCAGCTGAGCCCGGACGCGAACGCGTTCTCTAGCTCGCTGAACACGTTACCTGACCAAATAAAAACACAACCACACCCTCGCGGTCAGACCACACAGAGCGACATAAAGCAGCCCGATACTCAGAGATATAGATATAAACTGTAAATGATGAATCACGGTTCACCTTGCCACAGCTCAGTGACGGTCGTTGTGATGAACTCCATGGAGAAGTGGACCAGGCTGTCTTTAGAGCGCTCCTCATTAAACTTCTCTGGTCTCTATGGAAAGACAAAACAAAATGGTGACGGAGAACTAAACAAACCTGCTGATGCTGAGCTAATAGAATTCAGCTAAAGCGAGGTTTATTCAGACAGCAAGTACCTGGTGGACAAGTAAAGAGAAGCAGGAGATGCTCATTAAGCAAACACGCATCAGTCAGATTGCAAAATATGAGGAATTCCATCTTGTTCTTGGGTTCATGGTGAACGTAGCAGGTCAGCGTCGTGTCTTTTTGGAGCTAAAAGCTCGTTTTTACTTGCAGTTGTAATTTGCACAACATGAGTAACACGTGTGAGAAATGAAGATCATGTTCTAGATCTCGTTATTTCAATAAAACAGTCAAGTCTGCCGAATACTGGACTGCGCTGGTGCATCAAAATAAAAGCAGTTAACATGAGAAATAGATCCAAAGGGACAAAGATCTCATAAATATATATAAATAAATGATTGATCCACTAGGCTGTTATTCTGGTACAAAACTGATTTGAACTATTAACCAAAAGCGGACTGGTGAGCCGTCATCTGATGAGCCTGCAGGTTATCTCTCAGAGTTTTATTCACGTAAACATGCAGCTGGTTTTCAGTGTAAACACGAGAGGAAGATAACGATCGTTTCAAATGGAGATAAAAGCAGAAAAGAAGTGTCAGCGATACATTTAAAGGCCTCCACCTGACTTAAGACTCAATTGTATCCGATGTAGCGTTACACACTCACATTGGTTCATATATGATGAAGAAGGAAACGATCAATAAACAAACCTGTCCTGCTCTGAATATGTACAGACTTGGGTAGCTGTTGATGCCTTTACTCCGGCAGAGATGGTTGTTGTCGCCACAGTTCACCGCGCCAATCCTGATGACGCCGTCCATCTCTTTGGCAAACTCCCGCCACTGAGAGACAAACGCGTTAGTTAGAGAGACGCACAGAGAGACAGACGGACACAATATACCACCAAGGCTCCTGCAGAGAATATTTTAAGAGGAAATTTAAACAAGTGTAAAAATATTAGATGTAAAAACAAAAAAAACGGGATTTAAAAGGACAAATTAAAGAAAATAATGAGCTTGCAGAGGAAATCAAGAACCATAAAAAGGATCCAGCGAGCAGCAAACACTTGCATACACGGTGCATGTTCAGTGTTGAGTGTGTTTAGTTTATGTTTAAAGTGTGTGTGTGTGTGTGTGTGTGTGTGTGTGTGTGTGTGTGTGTGTTTATTACGTGTTTTAGTGTTATATTACCGTTGGAGCCAGCTGGTGACAGTGAGAGCATCGTGGGAAATAGAAGTTAATGAACCAGATTTCTCCAGAGTTCACTGCTGCCTCTGAAACACACACACCACACCCATGTTTTAGTGTGTCTCACAGCCATGAGACAGTGACGGTCCCACTGGGGCCAAAGAGACACAATGAGAGACAATACTGAGTTGAATTATGGGAAATGTAGGCTCCGGTGTTAAATGTGAGATTGATCTATTCTGGGCAGTTAAACTCAGGATATGTCGACCGTTGCTGCTTCGACGGTGATCATTTTTTTAGAATCTGTCTTTTGTTAGTCACCCAACTATATGGAAGCGCTACACTGTAGGCAGACAGCAACAGTTTAATCAAGCCAACACCCTTTTGTGGGCGGGAGCTTCACCCCGACACCACCCGAGCACACCCTTTGTTAGTGTAATTAAACAGCAAAGAAATAGAGTTAAATGCAATGCTGGCTTAGATAAATTATGGCAAAACAAAGCTACATCTGGAGGTATGAAATAAACATTTAAAAAGCGATTACCGAATTCTCCGCTGTCCAACGTGATGATCTCCAAATCATCATCGTAGATACCTGGACGGAAAAACAGAGTTAAATGTCAAACAACTGTTTAAGAATTCAGATGAGTTCATGGTTTTCAAAGACAATATTAAAATGTCCTATGATGGCATCAATAGAAACTGCCTCAAAATAAAGAAACAGAAACCACATTGGCTACACATGGCAGGTGTGCATGGTTACAAAGACTCACCAAAGTCATATCGGTAGAAGTTCCAGCTCTCGTAGCGTCCTCCCTGCTGCTGCTCGTCCAATCCCTTTTCTCCATATTTATCATACTTCTTACGGAGGTCTGCATCCTTCAGAACCTCGTAGGCTCGATTCACCTGCAGGAACTTCTCATGGGCTGTGGCGTCGCCCTAAAACACAACACTTATGGTTTAAGTTTTTTTTGCATACACCGACTGAAGTTTCATCAGGGTTTTTGGGTATTTCTAGGTTTGATTGGGGTGTTAGGGGTTGTGGTTTTTAGCAGGGTTTATACAGTACGTCGGGGTTTCAGGGTTGTGGGTTGAGGCTTGTCAGAGTAACTCACAGGGTTTTTGTCGGGGTGCATGGTGAGCGCCAGCTTCTTGAAGGCCTGTCGTATCTCTCTGGTCGTGGCCTCCCTGTTGACTTTCAGCAGATTGTAGTAGTCTTGGCTTTCTGCCCAAACCGCCGCCGACAGGACGACGAGGACCAGCAGCAGTGGCACCATGACCTGGACGGGACGAGGTCGCTGAACCTCGAGGCCAGCCCTGTGCCCCATCATCAGCTCTCCCAGTGCAACCACAATCACCAGCAGAGGACGAGCAGCTGGAACACACACACACACACACACACACACACACACACACACACACACACACACACACACACACACACACACACACACACACACACACACACACACACACACACAGGCCTATTATTCTACCTTTTTATCCCAACTGGGTTGTCAGTTCAGGTCGATAAAAAAAAAAACAATGAACATTGTACATAGAGTATAAAGTGGTAGGTATCAGGTCAAACTGTGCATCTCTGTTCAATAAGTCATCAGTGTGAACTGTTTGGGAATTACAGTTAAGCGTCTTGTGGTAGAATAAGAAAGTGGCTCCTGCACATCAAACTTAAGATACTTTTGTTATGAACTTGGCCTGTAAATATAAAACATCCTGTGATGTTGCTGGCGGCTGTAATCGTTCCTCCAGTCAGTATGACGCTTTCAAGCGTGAGGTTCAAGGTGAAGTAAAGATGCAGCCGTCTGAGTTAGACAAAGCAACACGGCATCTTCAAGTCACAGTGCTTTGAGAACAAAAATCCAACTTTGTTTCTCTGGTGAGCATTGGTGGAGGGACAGTAATATAAAGAGCAAATGTTGGACTAAAATGACAATATACCAACTTCATTTAACTGACTCAGACTGCTGAAGCCTCATATTAGCTTCGGCTGAACTTGAAAAAAGCATTTTTTGCAAAGAACGAGGCTCAAGGATCACTTTAGGGCCAGAATGAACTGGACTAATGATCACAGCTTTCCAGTAACTCCTTCTACGTGTATGTGGCTTGCACATATATCAAGAAAGAGATCGGCACCTATCCTTGGAGACACCTTTCGCGATAAATGAGTCAACTGCAGCTTTCTGGCCTGACTTGGGGACCTGGTTTTTAACTATTTCCCCAAAGAAAAAGGGGTGTGACATATCAACTTAAAAATAACTTGTCAAACCAGCTAAGTAGAAACGTTACATGTAATGTTAGTAGAGTTGTCTCTGGCATCCACTAGTAACTACTTTCAAAATAAAAGGCTAATTGTTAGTGGTTAAACAGGTGAAACACTGAAGAAGCAGAAACACTATTGTTCATCTCGGACTTGTGTAAAATATCTCATACACGAATACGGCGAAATGAATGCAGATGTCAGCACTTAGAAATTGCAGTAGAGGGAAAAAGAGGCCTTCCAGAGCATTCTGAGAAAAACTGGCACATTTAGTTTGGATATGTTGTAAATAACCAGCAATTAAAGACAGATAGAATTATAGACAACATATCAATAACAACATGAATAATATCAGTGTTAAATAAATAGAAAAAAAATAGTCTTACACGAAAGGCAGAGTTGAGGAGAGATGTCCAAAGGGTTGAAATCTTAAACTACTCCGATGTTATGTTTTTCTTGACCCTGCAGAAAAGCTATTATGAGCTAAGCTAGCTAACTGTGCGTCCCCAGTCAGCAGCAACTATTTTAACTTGCTAGCTAATTAACGTTAGCGTATTAGCTTCACCACGACATTAAGCTGTCTGCAGTGTGTTGACGAAGCTTAAGTTAATAGTAACGTGTCGTTGGTCGTTTGCCAAAGTTTCGGTCTGATTTAAACAGCAGCTGCGTTATCTTTGACGCGTCTCAACTTTTAAAAGCCTTCAGCGCTGAAGATCCGCATCAGCGTCCGGCTCATAAACCGGCATCAAGCTACACACAACAACACGATCCATTTCCGTTTAAGTCATTTCACAATAAAGGCCGTACTGCTCACCAAGACAGCAGACTATTTGACGGTGGTAAATAAAGTATTGGGATCCGTCACACCGTCAAATTACTCCACAAATAATGAATTAAGTAAAGCATAAGTAAATGTACTTCGTTGCATTCCACCTTAGCGTTGCGCTTTTATTCCGACAACAGAACAGTTTCCTTTACTTTGATGTTTTTCTTTGTTACCTACGGTCACTTGATTGAACTTGGGACCCACAAGCCGCATTCCGATGACACACATTTGGTGCGTTCAGGGCCGCACGTTATATGCGATATTCCACTAACACATTCCAAATATACATTTTTACTGTTATTTTTTGTTTTACTTTTAAACTTTAATCAGCCTTATATTCTTCATGTATAACTGCATTACACCATTTATCACGTTCTGTCAGTGCTTATATTGTTTACTTGAATTATTTGTATATTATCACTTTATCCATAAACTCCCTGAATGCATCTTCATACCGACGCCGTCTAAATGCGCCAGAAGTTAACCAAGTTAGCTGCAATGCTGTAGCGTTAATTCTCAGTCAGCCCTCCACCAGAAGTTCTGAGCTACAGAAACAAACTACAGCGGACTGAGTATCATATTTTAAACCGCTCGGCTCTAACGAATTGGATTGCTACAATTTTGTATTCACTCAAGTCGACTTTTCAATAGCAGTTATAGTGACAAATCAGTTAGCTTTGCTAGCCGCGTGAGCTAGCCGGCCATTCCTTTTGCCTGGCGTCACTTCCTACTTTTGAAAATCGCGGCCAGAAAGTAACGAAGCAGTGATGGAGCTACAAGGTAAATAAGATGTTTTGTTAAGTCTTCTTCTGCTGTTATCCTTTTGTCATAATATCCTGCTGTTGTTTTTATGTTTATAAATGATCTGTCTGCTCTGATAACCTGTCGGCTCGTTTACTTTCCTGTTTCTGGTTTTATAAGAGGTAAAACATTATTAGACGCAAATCAGCGGGTTAATAACTGGGTTTAAGTGTTTCTCATGTCCACACAGGCTGATAGCAAACTAATGAGAGCAGAGATCTGACTGTATGGTATTGTCACTGTTCCGTGATAACTTCAATATGTATTTACACAGTGATCTGGAAGTGGACCCAGAGATCACAGTCACAGAGCCAAGCATGTTTTCTGAAGAAGAAAAAAAAGAAACCCCTGAAGGTTGTTTAACAGTTTCCACTGTTATGACGGAATTTCCAGAATCCTCAAAGACTCTTTTTACACCGTGATGGAAAAATATGCTCAATAACAAATTACCCTTTTCCCCCAAGTTGTCAATGTTTTCTTTTCCAGTAAAGATTGTAGCCTGAAGTGATGCATGTCTTTAAACTTGTATTATACTTGTGTGGTACAAAATGAGCAAGTAGAAACATTATGACTCCTCTGTCTCACTCCTTTTTTGGATAAGGAAATTCAGTCGTGATTTGGGGAATATTGAAATAAGTCTACGCAGCTGCATTTTATTTACTGCAGTTTACATTTTATTGAGTACAATAAACATCAAGGCAGACTGGTCAGCCCTGATGGCGACCACTTGTTTAAACCAGTACACCTGTCCCCGTCTTTCAGTGGGAACTGAACCGATGACCCTGGGCTCTCCCACCTCTCCAAAGTCGACCCCTGGAGCTCAGTTTCTGCCGGGCTTCCTGATGGGGGACCCAGCTCCAGCTAGCCCCCAGCCACGCCCCTTCAGTCTGGCCTCGCCCATTAGTGAGAGCGCAGGTACGGCCCGAGGTTAGCAGGACGACCCCCATCTGCACATCAGCTGATTGTTGTTTACTCTGTAGATTTATTAGTGTGTCCTGTCCTGATTCACTTCAGGAGGAGGTGGAGGCTTTGCCCCGCAGCCTGTTGTCCCCACCCCCAAAGATAAGAGTGGAGCCCCACCCGTTCGCAGTATTCATGACGACCTGGTTAATGTGACCACGCCCCTCAACACACTCAGACAGGTTAGTACAAAGGCGCTTTATGAAAACGATATTTATTCAGAATCAGATGGCTGTGGTGATAAAATGTGATTAAGGCAAGAAAAGTCTGAACATGTTTTAAATATTTCTCTCCGTCTCTCTTCAGTCTTTTCCAGTTATGCAGTCTCCTCTGTCTGCACGGGGGGCATCTACTCCAGGTACACACTGATTCTATACTACTACTGGTACTACCTATTCTACTGCTGATATTAGATATTAGAGAGTCCACAACAAGTAACACTTATACTACAGCTGGTGTATATATACAATTCAGTTCAAATGTAAGTTTATTGTTGGTATTAGCGAGGATCTTCTCTATAGGAATTATGTAGCTCAATGTGTCGTGTAAATTAATAAAATTTCACTTTCATCCACCGCTTTGGGGAGATACCCGCTAGTCTCTGGAACTATGTTTCAGCATCGCCAAAGATGAAAGTAACTCTCTGGCATTTAAAAGAGCATGGTGTTTGTTCAGCCGTCTGACACATTTGTTATTCTCTCTTGGAACAAAAAAACCCTCATAAATCATAGCTCTGCATACTGTGGTCTGCTGTCACCGTGCCTGTATTCACCTGTCTGTCTGTCTCCAGGTGTGCATCAGCTGTGCCTGTCTCCAGCTCAGGTGGATCCTTTTTACAGTCAGGGAGAGTCTCTGTCATCTGAGGATCAGCTGGACCAGACTTGGGTCACTGTGTTTGGGTATTTATACTGCTAAATATACTACTAATACTGTTGTACTGCTTAATACACTGCAAATACAAATGTGTGTGTGTGTGTGTGTGTGTGTGTGTGTGTGTGTGTGTGTGTGTGTGTGTGTGTGTGTGTGTGTGTGTGTGTGTGTGTGTGTGTGTGTGTGTGTGTGTGTGCGCGTGTGTCTTTTTGTTAGTTTCCCTCCAGCCTCAGCCTCTTACATCCTGCTGCAGTTTGCACAATATGGAAACATCATCAAACACACGGTGAGAGTCCGGTCGAGTGTGATAATAGAAACAAGGACAGGCATTACATTTTAATAACAACAAATGTTGCAAAACTGAAGTAATAAAAACACAACTGGGGGAGCTATGTAGGGTTTAGATCCACATACAGGTGAAGTGATTAGCTGAAGGGCTGAAGAACATTTAATGAAGCTGAATTGCTGAAGCAAAGTATCAGTTGTTAGGGAAGGCAAGTTTATTTGTATAGCACATTTCAACACTTTCTTCACTTAAAAGCGTCAAAACAAAATTATTGCATAATTATGCATTTTAACTATGCAATCTCATAGACCAGCTATTCTCCGTGACCCACTGGTGAGCATCAGAGCGCCATCTAGCAGGCTGTGGAGGTACTAAATGGTTAGAATAGTCAAAGGTAATTATATTTCAGGCTGCTCAAGAATTCACAGAAAAAAATATTTTCATTGTTTGCTAACTAATGCTCTTTCGGATGCAGTGACAGAAAAATGGATACTTTTTAAGAATGAAGTGATGTTGGAGGCAACTATTTGCCAGTAAGGGCATTCACACAGCAGAAATATGTCCCTGAATAAATTCAATTTAGATGCATGATCTCTTTATCGGTGCTGGAGACATGTGGAGAATCACTGCAGTTTGTGATGATGTCAGAGTGGAGTAAGCATCCTGATCAATGAACTTTAGTTTATAAACCCTGTAGAGCCGATTGGAAACATAGATTTATCTTATTTACAGATGTATTGGTCTGAATTGATGATTTATTGACAGATGGCGTCTCCTGGTAACTGGATGCACCTTCAGTATCAGTCCAGACTTCAGGCCAGGAAAGCTCTGTCTAAAGATGGAAAAGTGTTTGGTGACGCCATCATGGTGGGAGTCAAACCCTGCATAGACAAGGTCGGTACCTGTTCTAGGATGTGCTTTGCCGTCTGATTGGTCCTCCACATCAGGTGACATCGAGCCCCGTTTGAAGCCTCTTCTCTCTCTCTCTCTCTTTCTCAGAGTGTGATGGACAGCAGCGTAGCCGTCTCGTCGCCCCTCTCCACCTCCTTCTCCACCTCCGTCCTCCCCTCCACTCCTCGCTCCGCCATCAGACCGCTCAGTGCCTCTTACAGGAGCTCCTGCAGCGACTACCAGGTGACCTCTGACCCCAGGATTCACTTACTTGAAAATGTTGTCTGCACATTTGGTTGACTTTAGCAATACAATCTGTGTCTCTGTCTTTAGGTGGTAGCGGACAGACAGACACCAAGGAAGGACGACAGTTTTGTTTCCAAAGCGATGGAGTACATGTTTGGCTGGTGACATTACACAATGCATCATGGGATACCTGCAGCCTTGAAAGAGAGAGGGGAATCAATGGAGCGATGGATACACTGATTCACTACACTGTGTGTGTGTGTGTGTGTGTGTGTGTGTGTGTGTGTGTGTGTGAGAGAGAGAGAGAGAGTGTGAGAGTGTGTGTCTGCTGAGGTGGAGAATCTTTTTGTCTTTCTCTTCTTTTATAATCAGTATTTTTTTTAATGTTTTGTCTCAATAAAGTTTTTCTCTGGTTTGAAGTGAAGCTGACATTTCATTCAACAATCACAAGGTGGCGCTGTTCGATCCACGAAGTGCAGTCACATCCTCTTGTCATTCTAGTAATATGTGATTGTTGGACAGCTTATCTTAAGACCAGCATCATGAATGTGCTGCTGTAGCAGCCTTCACTCTTCTGGTTCAAGCCCTTCCACTCACAGCTCAGTCTGTGTTTTCATTCCATCCCAAAGGTGTCTGATGGAGGTCAGGGCTCTGAGCAGACCAGTGAAGTTCTTTCACACCGAGCTGGGAAAACCATTTCTGTATGTCTCTATGGACGGAGACATCATGTTGAAAAAGGAAATGGACAAACTGATGACACAATGTTGGAAAGAACACTGGTGTGTAAATATGATTGTATGCTGCAGCAAGATTGCCACTCCTGGGCTTGACATGTAAACAATAGGGACAGCGAAACGGACACCCAAAAACCGATGCCTGGTTATCAGCCTGGTAAGTTTAAGAGCCCCAAACCAGGAAAGAGAGACTCTGACCAAAAGTACACACAGGGTCATAAACGGGGGCGTCCACAAACATTTGGCCAAATAGTGTAATTAAAGGAGCAGTTTGACATTTTGAGAAATATCTGCTTTCTTGCTGAGTGTTGGACAACAGGATTTATACCCCTCTCATCTCTGCACAAGGAATATGGGGCCAGTAATGATTCGCTTAGCTCAGCATAAATTCTGGAAACAGGAAGACAGCTTTGCTCTGTCTAACGTTCACAACATCTGCTCTACACCGCTAAAGCTCACAAATTAAGTTTTGTCTGTATTTTACAGTGACAGGACACGATGAAGTCCCTGCTCCTGGCCAAGTAATGGTCCTGCACACACTGTATACGTATATATACTTGTGTGTACCGCAGCAGGTTAATGGTCTCATAATCTGTAAAAACTTGATGATAAACATGTTACTATTAATGACGGTAGGGAACTGGGCTAACAATGCTATACTTGTATCAAGTATATAGATAGATAGATAAACTTTATTTCAGAGTCAGGGTCCATAGAGACAAATACAGATATAAACATATAAAGACCTTGTTCAAAAGAATGTACATTTTTGTATTTTTTCTTTCATGTAGATGGATGCTGTTGTTTAGAAAATCCGGTTTAATTGTCAGTGTTACAAAAAATATAGAAGTTCGGTTGGTGCTGCTACAAAAACAAGCATTTGTATGATTGAAAGTAAACAGTATTGATGGCTGAATGGACTCTGGTGTAAATATGAACTTGTATTATGTCCAGCAGATGGGGCCACATATCCTGCCACACACACCTCATTGTGTGAAGGACAGACTAAAAAGTCCACTATTAGTTTTTGTGTTGGGAATAGTGGTTGCCAAAAACCCAGAGAGTTCAAGTGTTCCCAAAAAAAGGACAGAAGAGCTGAAAAGTTTAGAAACTTATACTCAGTTTAAAGACCTCACGCCTACTTTTATCAAGTTGAGCAACATTTTTTGAGTCAATTGGCACACCTTGGTGTTTGGCCTGCCTTCCGGGATATGATGCTGTACGTCACTGAATGACTAATAATTACGTAAAAATCAAGTTGAAACCTGAGGCAGATAAGTGCAAACATAAACACAGATGTTCCTGCTTAACCTGCCAAAGAGGCTCAGACAAGTAGTATGAACAATGAGTCTGGTTTTAGGGAATACGTCTCCAGAGAGGGTCACTTTTTCTTGTATCAATGTTACGTTGACTCATCTCAGTTGTCGATTGGTGGACAGATTATTGCCTGAGGAGTGATGCCTTGGAGTAAGGGGGACTTCCAGTGGGCTCCAGCCTCACTCATCGCGTGCCATTTAGGAAAACTCACACCAGTTGACCTCTCCCCGAGTGGCCAATTACCTCTTGTGTACCTTATGCCAGCAACATATGGTCCACTCAGGCCCCACTCTATACTGGCACAGTATAAAGTCAGTATAAAGTCAGGGGATAAATGACTAGAACAGGCCTCACAGCCTGCACTGTATGCAGAACAGAGGGCCCACTGCCAGAAGAGAGAATGAGAGGAGGGGGTTGTGCATGGAAGACATGGGGTAAGGCTTTGGTTGAGCTTATGCAAGACCCTGCTGACCTTAAAGGACGTTTGTAACCGATCAGGGTAAACAGTTTATATAAAACACTACAGATACTGGCATCTCTGCCCCACAGTTTTGTGCTACAGGAGACTCAGCTACACCCCTTCTCCCTCTGTGTGAATGGTATTGTTGTGTTTCTAATGAGTAAAATGTCCTCTTTGTCTCACTGTCTTTGTGGTACAGAGGAGGATGTGTGGCCCGCCTGGAATATTGCTTGTCTTCCCAGATCCATATGCTTTATGTTTGCACTCTTTGTAATTTATATGATCATTCAGTTTATCCAAGGTGTTGTCTTACACTTGTTAATTCAGTCTACTCTCTGTGCATCTGACATGAAATTGTCCACAAAGTTAATCAAGTTGACAATACTTTTTTTCCGACATAATTTTAATGTTTAATGTTTTGAAAGCAGTACTTTAACTTAAAGTGGAGTATTCTGACAGTGTTGTCATAGTATTAGAATCTAATTTCCTTCTTCCACCACTGCCTCAATGATTGGTTTCATGTGTCTGCAAAATAGCAGCTTTTTCTACACCAATCCCTGAGACGAAGAGAACTCTCGCGAGATTTGCCCAACGGACCCGTTGGCCTGAGGTTACAGAAGCGATATCTCGCGCTACCTGAGTCCTCCGTGTCTCATTCCACCACGGTCGAGCCTGCCGGCAGAGTTCCTGTTCTACAGCTTCACTTTAATCATTTCATTTGGAAACTTAAAAACGGAATTTATATTTATAACAACCATCGTTTTATTTATTTAAAGAAACGCAATCGTCTACGCTAACTTCACAGGTAAACCGTTGGTTCAAGGTCGTAATTTTGTACAGAAAAAGGAATTTCACGTAACAGCATTTAGCCGGGTCGTGCTAACAAAAGAAAATCCTTTCTCTTCAGAAATAATCCCCATTACTCTCTTTAGTTATGAGTCATGTGGTCGTTGATAATCCACACGGTCTAGATCAGCAGGTGAGTACTTTTAATTCCTTACTTGATCATTTGTTTCTTTAAAAAAATTGTGTTTTTTCCCGTCAACGCGCACGTAGTTTCGATAGAGAAAGAGGTTAGCTTCGTTAGCTTAAGTCGTTAGCCTCCAGCTAAGCTAACGCTGCGGCTGCTAAAATGGAGGTGAAACGATGTCGCCGTAGAGAAGATTGCGATGGCGGAGCTCGTCACTATGCTGTGAAAGCTAACTGTTAGACCGGCGTTTCACTTTGTTGGAGAGGCTAGCAATTGTCAATGTGATGTGGAACTCAAATTGTGTGGTGATATATTTAAATTACGTGAAACCTATAATGTTCGCTAACAGTTATCTGATCCTACCGGTGTCCTGCGAAGTTAGCCGGCTAACGTTGGGCCTTCTCGACCTGAAACGTGGCGCAGGAAAAAAATGTTCGGCAGCGATTTTTTTAATCCACCATTAATGTTTCTGAAATGTAAACTCTCTCAAGTAAATAAATCATTCAGTGAGTACCGTTAACCGCATCGACTTAGATTGTAGTGTATGTATTAAAGTGATCTAATAAACTACTAACTTTTGTTTTGTCTATTTAATTTGTAAGCATTTCTGTTTGATGGTCACAGACTAATGTGGTTGTGCCATCATTCCATGGCGGTTGTTGGGTAACGTTACATTTAGCCGTTTTTAATAAGAAATAAAAACCGGTTTAATATTGATAGTTGTTTGAGATATTATGAAGTTATTTAATCAATAGTCATCGTGTGCGAGTCTTCATTGTCTACTATTGATAGTTTATTAGTCAACTGCTTATCTGAATTTAAACCAAATGGCATTCTTACATTTTTCCCCTTTTTTTTTGTAGCTTGCTGCCCTAGACTTGAACTCTGCTGACGGACAAGGCGGAGGAACTGGCAGTAAGTAATAAAGCACATCTTACTACATACGTCAATGTCATAAATTGATGACATAAGCATTAGTTGATCCTTGTGTAATTGTTTTTACAATCTGCTACTTCTGTATTGATGGCTATAATAAATTGGCTAATGCAAACAACTGATGTTCTCCAATAAATGAGATGTGTATATTTACAATATAGTATTAATAATTTCCAATAGTTAAACATTATGCCACAAAATCAACTCTTGCAACTAACAATATACTATATATATTCACAGTACACCAGAAAGTGAGATTTACCCTTTTGGGGGTGTAGTTTTCTTTGAGGAAAACTAGTTTATTGTTGATAGGGTCTTATATTTATACCTTCAGTTTGTCAATAATGCCAATCTTACAGTATTAAGAATGAGTGTATTGTATATGGCACATGACTCTTTTTACCTCTACCCAGGGCGTTACATTCCACCTCACTTGAGAAACAAAGATGCACCTAAAAACGGTAAGTTTAATCGAACACTCTTACTGACCCACAATCAGACCATCTGGTCTAGCTTGTGGTGGTCTTCTTAGTGTTTGAAGCCCATCAGAGCAAGGTAAAAGCAAGCACAATTGATAAAAAGGGGTTAATTGTGTCTCAATCTATCTTTACCAGCCAAGACAAAGGTGTTCTGCAGTGTTTTTGCTGCTTCTGACCATTTTTCTACTTTTAGAAGTGCACAGAAAGAGGAGAGAAAGCCATGTAAAGTTGTTTTCTGTGCACGATGGCTTATCTTGTCTTAAATTAAGTGGTACTATCCTAGCCTGAAACGTTCACCCCAGGCTGATCATAAGGAAGAGAATGAGGCAAATTTCAATATTATGTCACATTTGAACTTTTGTCATTGGTAATCTTTCACAAGTTTATTCTTGTCTCACATGTGAGTAAGAGGAGTGCTAGCGTTTGGCTGCTCTGATGAAGGGGAATGTGGAGGGTGGGTTATTTGTAGCTAGGATGAGGTGGGTTTGAAGTTTTTATCCTGGACTTGTAGTGCCTCATAAAGGCCCTAAATCAAGACAAATGCTGTGCCTGGCATAATTCGCCAGATAATTTTACATTTTCAAAAATATTTTCATAATGGTACTGTGTCATTGCACACTTGATGATTTTTTTCTTATTTTTACTGTTTTCTCATTCCACAGCAGGAAATGCTTATTCCGCTGGTAGACAGTACGGTTATTCAGTGGCACCAGTAAATCTGTGTAAGTCCCTTCTGTCTGCTTTCGTTGAGGGCAACTTGCATTTCCAGATGCATGAAATAGCCATTTTACACACCAGCAAAGCCAGTGTGAAGATTGAGCTTTTTCAAGCTGTACACTTTACAGTAAAGATGAATGAGCTCATGATTAATTGATGTGCTTCTCTCTACTAGGGTGCTTGCATTCAAAATGAGAAATATGTCATACATAATGGGCAATTTTCTATGAGCATATGCTTGCTGGGTTAATGCTTTTCTTAACTGTAGTGAGTGGAATTTTTTAATCTATTGAAGCATTAAAAATACATTTTTCTTCAACTGTATATGTAAGCCCATATTTCACCTGCAAATGTCCCAAGTTTCTTCTAACAGTACCCACAACCATGTCAGGCAGAGTGTGCGCAAACACTATAAAACATCTATACAGCACGAGGGGATGACTAAGATTGGTGACTTGGTGTAAAGTCAAGCCCAACACTCGTACTGTACGAGTCAGTAGTTATGGGTCTTTTTATAGCCTGCTTCCCTACCTTTGCTCAGGTTACCCAAGACTGGCCTCTCAGGAGTTTGCCTTTTACCAGGCCTACAGTGGGGGTCAGCGAAACAGATGTGGTATACTTTGACCTCTACCTGCATGCCATCTACTTGTTGGCAGATTTACATAGTATATATATATATATATATGTATATATGTATGTATGTATATATGTATGTATATATATATGTATATATATATGTATGTATGTATATATGTATGTATATATATATGTATATATATATGTATATGTATGTGTATATGTATGTATATATATATGTATATATATATGTATATATATATGTATATATATGTATATATATGTATATATATGTATATATATATATATATATTAGCACTGTATATATATATATATATTAGCACTGAACACTGGGGCGTAATCAATGTGCCCTTGCTTTGTCATGGTCACTTGAAAAAAAGCAGCAGAAATCTGGGCTTAACGGTGCTAAAGCTGCTTCTGGTGCATGGGGATGGTGCCTACAAGACTGCACTGCATCACGAGTGGCTGTCTTACTAATAATGAGCCGATGTCAGCGGAAGTAGGGCTGGGCGATAAAGCTTTTCAATAATATCCTCTTTTTACATTATGCCACAATGTTTTTATTTTCATATGTTCTCTAATATAACAGAACTGTTATTTCAACCGTTGATGAGTATTATACCATTTTGACTAATTATACATGCAATTTAAGTAAAAAACACAGTGGTAATTTTGTGGGAAAATTCCTGTAAAGTCTCTTAGCCTCGTGTATATACATGTACAAACATCGATTACCTCATCGCATATAAACTTGTGTTGGCGCTTTACTATTCTCTCCAAACAAAGACACGCCTCACACGCACACACTCCACCACGAGAACGCAAGCCGCAATAAATCAAGTTTGCTCCGCTGCATTGTTTAAACATTCATACCCTTTAACCTCTGTTAATTGCAGTCATGAAATCATTACACTGGGAAAATAATCTGCGGTTCATATGCGTGCCGAAGGAACCGTTAGCTGGTTTGCACTGTGCACCAATGTGATAATGCACCAGAAATGTTCTTTTGGGCTAGCAGTCTGTCAATGTTGAGTATAGCTCTTGAGTATAACGAGTAAAAGGAATCTTGCAACATGTAGTAGTTGACGTTAAGCAGGCTTGGGTTGCTGCACAAGCGTCTCCAGAATATGCGGTTCATTTTCTGTCTGGAGTGAGGCGCACCTTGCTACCGACACTCACCTGGAGATGCGAGACTGTTCTAGGGGACATACTCAAACAGTTTCTAGCCAGTGTTGTTGGATTCACCAAACCACTTGTAGCTCATACTTTGCTGCGCACAGCTGCGGAGGAAATGGAATATTTTCGGTTCAGTGTGAAACTGGTGGGAAATAAAAGACTCTGCTCGCCGCAGTCTCTGCAATTCATTGGAAACACTGTTCAGGGGAAACTGCTTAAGCCTTTTTACTTGAAAGCTACACATGATGTGGTCAATCCAACAATGCGTAGAGAAGGAGATGGTTACTCTACTACAGCCTCCTTATGTTTGGTAGTGAAGATGCACCAATACGTGCCATTGCTACATTTTTACATGACTTCAAGAGACGGCTTTGCGATCAAGTTGTATCTTGTGTTAAATAGTTACCGGTGTCTTGTTTTTGTCCATTGTGGTGGGTTGATGAACTGACACTACTGTGGCTTTCACACTGCTGCATGGTGTGCTTTGCAGTGTTTGCAGATTGCACATTCATCATTTTTGTCTGATACTCGTCCGAGTGACAAAATATCACCACAAATTGCGTCGCAGTATTTTTGTAGGCGATTTAAAAACTTTTTTTGAATTTAATTAAAATAGATTTGAGCTTAAGCTTACCATTTGCACTCAACAGGGGGAAAAGTCTGAATGCCACATCTGTAACTGTATTTTTCACTTTCTTGCCTATTGTGATTGCAATGCAGCTCTGCGATGCCCCAAATTCTCCCCAAACTGACCTAAATCCATTTCTTGTTACCATCAATATGGTAAATTTTTAGCTTGTTTGGAAAATACTAGACGGTGTAGGTGTTCCTCCACTTTTTGAAGCTAAGGACGGATCTACAACACATAGATCGGCGTTAGAAAGCTTTCCCCTTTGACAGTTACCTGTTGGCCCACAGGTATGAATATAGAGCCTCACGAGACTAGATCTGTGTGGCCGATCTGCCCAGTCGCGCTATTGTGACAAAGCCTCAGCTACTACCAAATCCATTTGATTGCTTAATCCTTTGTCTTTTGGAGGTGTAGAACTTTCTTTGCTTTTTTGCCCAATTTCTTTTGAACTATTGGATGACAAATGTTGCAGCAATTTTTTTTTTTTTTTAGTAAGTCAGTCTCCAAAAGAGCGACTTATGGCTAATAGGGAGACTTGAGTATTTGCTTTCTGACACAAATGTGCAGCATCGTGCTCTTTTCCGCTCAAGCCTTTTTTTTGTCTTTCCACAAAGATACGCCTGGATGGGACGGCGGAAGCAGCAATGGATTTGTGAATGGGTACCACGACAATCGCACAAATGGGGGCTTTGGAGGGCGGGGACCCCCACGCAATGATAGAGGTGGGCGTGGCGCCTACCGTGGTAACAGGGGTGGAGGCCCGTTTACTCAACCATTGCAAAATGCAGGTGGGAAAACCCTGTCATGCCTTAAAATGTCAAACTATAGCCCTGGTTTTTCAGAGTGACGGTGTAGTTTTAAGATGGAAACTTCGCCCTCCCCCACCCTTGTTACACATAGTTACAATAGCAGAACACTACCCTGCATAATGGATTTGCAGTTATATAAAATAGTTAGCTGTGCACTTATGGGAATGATCTTTGCGCCGCTTTTGGTAAGAAAGTGGCGCCATCTGATGGCGCCGCTTTTGGTAAGAAAGTGGCGCCATCTGATGGCCGCCGATTTGCGGAAAGAAGGCGTCGCTGACCGGCTCTGTTGGTTACAGGATTTGGCGGAGATGGAAACTGGGCAGGCGCTCCGAGGGATGCTGCCTACAACAGCTTCGGTGGACGTTCCAACGACAGGTCCAAGTCTACCTTCTTCAATGAACGTGGCGGAGGTGGAGGCGGAAGGGGAAGGTGTGTAACGTTTACGTTTGATAACGTACTTTGTATTTTTGAGTCCGCAAAGTTTGTTTTAATACGATGTCTTAAAGTTTTATAATCTGAAATTTGATAACACAGCATGCAATATTATCTGAATGAGTTGTTTATTTTATAGTTTACTTTCTATGACTATGTTTAATCATTTTTAATTAAATAATGCTCTGATATTGTTATATTAAAGAAGACATTAAAGGGCTTCTTTTGGCTCTACACACTAACACTGGTTGTGTGTACAGATATGAGCGCGGGGGCTTTTCTGGTGGTGGAAGCAGCCGGTGGGGGGACGAGTCCAATGACGACTGGTCCAAGCCCACTGCTGTCAACGAGCGCCAGGAAGCGTAAGAAAGATTTATCTCAAAAATAACACAAAATAACGGAAATCTTGTATTTGGATTCGATCTCAACTTTTGCTAATGGTTTCTTCCAGAGAGCTTTTTGCTGCAAGCAACACTGGAATAAACTTTGAGAAATATGATGATATTCCCGTGGAGGCAACCGGAAGCAACTGCCCTCCCCACATTGACAGCGTATGTCTATATATAGAATTATGTTTTATAGGTTTTAATGGAAGCTTTTGTGCCTTTTTACTGACTGTCTGGTTATTCTGTAGTTTCACGATGTGGACATGGGCGAGATCATCATGGGGAACATCAACCTGACCCGCTACACCTGTCCCACCCCGGTTCAGAAGCATGCCATCCCCATCATCAAGTCCAAGAGAGACTTGATGGCTTGCGCCCAGACTGGTGAGTATTTCTATATATTCTCAATGCGTGAATTTGACAGCCTGAAGTAGATCAACCAGCCTTTTCTCTTATTAGATTATCATTGGTCGAGCTTGATGTATCATTTAGCTTACACCTTTTGGCTCCATGGTTTTATATTTTGTTTTAGGTAGTCTAATGTAATCGTGTGTCTTCTAGGGTCCGGAAAGACTGCTGCTTTCTTGCTGCCAGTGCTTAGTCAAATTTACAGCGACGGGCCAGGAGAGGCTCTGCAGGCTGCCAAGAACAATGGACAGGTATTGGGGAAAGAAAATACACAATGATTGAACTTATCCTGCCATCTGATTGTGGCTAATGAACCTTCTTTCTTTCATCCTCAGGATAGTGGAAGGTATGGCCGCCGTAAGCAGTACCCAATCTCCCTTGTTCTGGCTCCCACCAGAGAGCTGGCCTTGCAGATCTACGATGAGGCGAGAAAGGTGAGTGACTATCCGACACCACATGGAAGTCTTTTGAATATGCATCTTAAAACATTTCTTTCCTCCCTACAATGCAGTTTGCCTATCGCTCACGTGTGCGCCCCTGCGTGGTGTATGGAGGTGCTGATATTGGCCAGCAGATCAGGGAGCTGGAGAGAGGCTGTCACCTGCTGGTGGCCACGCCTGGACGTCTGGTTGACATGATGGAGAGGGGCAAGATCGGTCTGGACTATTGCAAGTCAGTAGAATACAAGGATCCATAAAGACATCTTTTGTTGAGACAGACTCCACTACTTGTGTATTTTTGTTTTGGGATTAAATGTGAATTACGTCTCTGCAGCTTCTTGATCCTGGATGAGGCCGACCGCATGTTGGATATGGGTTTCGAGCCACAGATCAGACGCATCGTGGAGCAGGATACGATGCCACCTAAAGGCGTCCGCCAGACCATGATGTTCAGTGCCACCTTCCCCAAGGAGATTCAGGTAGGTTAGGACAGTCAACAAGTATAACGGGTCTTGCTAAGTGAGATAAATATACCTGCATACTTATCCATTTGATTTGTTTGCATAGATCCTCGCTCGGGACTTCCTGGAGGACTACATTTTCCTGGCGGTGGGCCGTGTGGGTTCCACTTCAGAAAACATCACCCAGAAGGTGGTTTGGGTCGAAGAGACAGACAAGAGGTCCTTCCTCCTTGATCTGCTCAATGCCACAGGTGAGAAATGCATCCAATTATGAAACGCTCATCACGGTCACATAGGGCTCTAATCGTCATCGTGTATTTCTCAGTCTGCCCCATATCACGCTGTGATTGACGTTGCTACGTCTCTGCTTACAAATGTTGTTCATTATAGCAAGACCTTGCCGTGAAAGATAAAATATAAAATGTCATACAGGGGTGCTATAACTCTGTTTAGTGGGTTTGCTTCTCCATATTGATCTCAAGTTGTTATATTTGTGTACTGAGAAGCCTGACGTTTACTGGCCGGTTTTGTTTTATCTTAGTTATTCCCAGTGATGTTCCGGAAAGTGTGCCGGACCCCGACAAACCCGGTAAGTGTGAACATATCATCATTTTACTCTGACCCACAAACCAGAGACATCACATCCCACAGTCCACCCTGTCCCTCTGCTCCCAGCTGACACGCTGTCTCACTTTGTTCCTTTCATTTCCAATAAGAGCTTGTAGGACCAACAATGGCATTTTCCTTGCACTCTATTGACTCAAATTCTGCAATGTCACTCAGTCTCCTCTAAAAAGGAAGTCCTTCCTAGCCGTAGAGTTGGTGTGTTATCAACGCTGACTCAGCGTGACCACGGTGGCTGGGTGTCATAGAAAGAGCTCTTAGATGGCTGTGACAGATTTAATGGCACCAAACTGTCACTTCAGTGAACCGTTTCTAGAAGTCTAGTTTAGACCACGAGGGAAGAGAAATAAAGGACTATAGGGGAGGAGAACTGCATGTAAATTGCCGTTCTCCTCATGGATTGAGTTTTATGTTCCTGCTCCCATCTTTAGTAACAAACATCCATCCGTACCCAGGTATCAATGATTTATACCCTCCTGCTCTCCTCCCGTTTGTCTCATCCTCTTTGTTTTCCGGCTTCACAGTCAAAGAGTCGTTGACTCTGGTGTTTGTGGAAACCAAGAAAGGAGCCGATGCCCTGGAGGACTTCCTCTACCACGAGGGTTACTCCTGCACCAGCATCCATGGAGACCGGTCCCAGAGAGACCGAGAGGAGGCTCTGAATCAGTTCCGGTCCGGACGCTGCCCCATCTTGGTGGCTACAGCTGTAAGTAGTCGTCGTGATTTTCCTAACTGAGACGCAGCCCATCTTGAATGTTTAGCTTGACGCTTCGGTATGCTAAATTTATATTAAACAAGTGCAAATAAAACATTATCTTACCTAGAAATGATCTAGTTCCAGGATGGGAAACTCCATGAATTTAAGCTCAATGGTAACGGGATCTGTTCTTAAAAAGGGGGCATTATACAAAATGTTGAGAGCAAGTGTTTTATTTTTGCTTTTGACTCATTTGGGGGAAGAAACATTGGAGGAACCAGGCCAACTGGGCCAAAGAGCAGTCTGTGGCTTTGGTTGAACAAACAGGATTTATCTGTTCATTATCAAGTTCTACCAGTTATTTGAACTTCGGTCAAACAGAAGCTCTCCACTGAAAGTTGTTGGTTGTTGTGGTCTCACCATCTTGTTTTTTTTTATAGTATTTTCTCCTAACTTTACGTTTCCTTATTCTACCAGGTGGCTGCCAGAGGTCTGGACATCAGCAATGTGAAGCATGTCATTAACTTTGATCTGCCCAGTGACATTGAGGAATACGTTCACCGTATTGGCCGTACGGGACGTGTGGGCAACCTTGGTATGGACCTTATTTAAATCTGTTTAGTTTTTTACTAATTTTCAATCAGTTATGTAGATTCATATTTTAGTGTCTCTGTATAATCTTTCACGGTTTTGTGCAGGTCTGGCCACGTCGTTCTTTAACGACAAAAACAGCAACATAACCAAAGATTTGCTGGACATTTTGGTGGAGGCCCACCAGGAGGTGCCCTCCTGGCTTGAGAGCCTGGCCTACGAGCACCAGCACAAGACCACCACCCGGGGTGGACGCTCCAAGAGGTAATTGTCCCGAGCAGGAACAAATGGTCAGGTGTTGGTCATGTGACAAACGGTACTCCTTTTGGCCTTCATTAATTTGAACTTTTGCTGCTTTGCATTGTTCTTATGGATCATATCTACAAAAACAACATAGCTTCAAACCACTTATGATATTTAAAAGGTACCTTCATAAAATCTGTACCTCACAAACGTACATTCTTGTGTAGGTTCTCTGGCGGTTTCGGAGCTAGAGACTACCGTCAGACGTCTGGTGGCCCCGGAAACTACCCTAGCAGCCGTGGTGGTGGGCGTGGCGGCGCTGGAGGAAATCGTGGCTTTGGCGGCGGAGGTGGTAAGAAAACATCTTTCCCCGTTCATCTGTGTTTCACTTTAACGGAACTCTATGTAAAACAATCGTATATTTGATTGAAATAGTGCTGACCCCCTGACTTTATCCTCCACAGGTGGCTTTGGTGGTGGCGGAGGCGGCGGCAACTTCTACAACAACGACGGCTACGGAGGCAATTACAGCCACTCTGGTAGTGTGGATTGGTGGGGCAACTAGCCGCCATAGGAAACAGGTTGCAAGCCAACCCAAGGGAAACCACATGTTAACTTAAAGCCAGACCATAACAACAAACCCTCCCTGTGTAGCTTCACTGACACACAGTACATTACCAACCCTGGTTCTCTGCCATTATGCTTCTCTCAAAAAGGAAGTGCTCAGCACGAGGCAAAGGAAAAGTCCACCAGCACGTTTGATGCACCGGAGAACGCAGAGATTCGCACACCTCAGAGTGAGCATGGATGCTGACATGCATTGTCCGATAGCAACTTCGGGCTTTCATTGTTAAAAGTATTTTTGTTCTTTTTGTGGAAAAAAACCCCAGAAACAAACAAAACGAAACAATCTAATAACCTGAGGATCATTTGTATGTTAATGTACTGTGCCTTTTGGAATTTAGACAGGAACTCTATGTTCTCATTTCACCAGATGAACATGGCCAAGAGCTCTAAATTTGATTTTACGATATTGTTTGGTGAAAAAAAACATTAGAAAGGTTAATATAAGCTTGGATTTAATCAAACCTTGGCAAACACTCTGAGGTATTGTGGCGCTGAGTCATGATTCCATTTGAACTTCAAATTTATTGCAGGAACATCACGTAGCCTTTTCTATAGTCAAACAGCTAATGGAGCCTTTACTACGGCTAACTCAAACTGGGCCGCTCTGTGAGGCAACCGTATTTTAATCCGAAGGGACAAAGTTACATTTTGTTTTTCTGTTTCTTTTTTTGCTCACTCTATCCTGGACAGGCTCCTTTTTATGGATATGATAGTCTTTGAAATAGCCATTCCTATTGTAATCTTAAGAAACACATAAGTCATTAAGCTCAGTGCCAACGATCGCTGAGGTTTCAACAAGAATAATCACTGCTGGAACTTGTTACTCCACACTTTTAAATTGACTTGACAGTGTTACGGCAGCTAGTACGCTACCAAGTGCTAGCTACGTTAAAGTGGGCGGTGTTTTTTGTTTATTTTTACGTGAGACATTTTTGGTGCAGGTGTGTGCGAAATTGAAAAACTGGAGTCAGTTTTTTGATTTTTGGATTGTTTCTCTACAAACATGTATCAAAACAAAAAATGCCTGCCATCTTGAAAGTGAAGTTCAAAATGGCTGCATAAAGGACCACAGCAATCGGGAGGGCATAGCGTGGTGTTAGTGTTTACTGAATCGACCGGCAACCACGAGGCCCAGATGGTATTCTACGCTTGCAAGTGTTTTGTTTTTTGGTCAAGGAGGAAAGACACGTGAACTGAGTCGCAGGCTTAACTTAATTACAAACGTTTTCTCTTTTCAAGCTGCGTTGGAGGCAGGGTTCATCTTAAAGAGACAGGGTTCATCTTAAAGAGACAGGCATTTGAGTGATCACTGAGGTTTATCGATTAAACAGCAAAGGAGACGGCGGGTTAGAGCAACACTTCGACCACTGGGGTTAGGGGAGCGGGGGGGGGGGGGGGGGGGGCGTGGTGTTCAGTGCATCGCCGATTGGCTTTGGTTTCAATTGTTGCGTAGTGTAACTGTGGAGGGGGGGCCAAAGACGAGGGGGGGCGAGTGGCCACCTTCCTCATGGAACATTTAAGTACTGTCGGGTCCTCTGGGAGTTTATCTGCTCAGACGTATACAAATCTGTGGCTTCGCGGCGCCGGAGCAGGCTTTTCCTCTCAAAGAGGAGCAGCCATTGAGAGGAGAGATGGGGCGTTTCACCTCAAAATGCTCCCAACTTTCTCAGCGGGTGTGTTGTGCCTTGAAACCTTATTTTTTTTTTTTTTTTTTTTTTTAAGAAACAGAACTATAAGCGGATGCACTGACGGTGTTGAGAACTTGAGATTGAATGGTGCTACTTGATTTAAGTGTGTAGGCCCTTGTTCGTCGTGCCCATCAAGTTTTACAAAAGTTATTTTATTGCACATCTAGAGTTTTATATAGATGTCTTGGATATGTGTCCTTAAGCTTCCAAATATTGTGTGTGAGGAGGAGATTGTGAAAAACGCAGCTTGTTTACAAAGGGGACAGGTTCTAAACGTTTAAACCAGGATTTATTTGGGACCAGGGGATTTAGCAGTCGGGGGGGAATTTAGCCATTTGCACAGATTTCTAGATTCTACTTTTGCTGCTAGTTTTGTGTAATTTATTAAGCATTTTTGACAAATATTTATTTTTGTAAGCCTCAAAGTGATTCTTTGAAAGTTTCAGTAACTTGACCAAAAGACAGTACAAAAAACACTGGCACTTGAATGTTGAATGTCACCTGTTTGCGTGAAATTTATATATTTCGGGGTAGTGTGAGCTTTTTAATGTTTAAGATACATTGGACTCAGTAAATAATATCCACAGCTGTTCCAGGGCCTCCTCGTGGCCAGTCATCTCTATTAGATTCTCTTAATTGGTCAACAAAATTTGAAATGGAATTGAACAAACATGCCAAGGTTTGGAATATAGCTGTCAAAAGAGCAACAAAAAATCTTAAGCATATCAGTGCTGAAGTGTTCAGATTCTCCAATTGTGTGCATTATTGATTCTTTACTCTAATTTGACCTGATGATTATTTTTCTCCAGTGAATGTCTGGCACATGGCAATCCTTAAATAAACAAACATGTGGTTTATTCTCATTGTTGTATTTGCATATATGAACCCTCTGGAGTTCCCTCTGAATGTAGAACACGTCTGCACGATTGATTTCCACGGCAGCTGTTGGAGTTAGTTTGAGATGAGCAGGAAGGTTCTGTGCAGGTTGTTGCAGGCAGAACCCGAGACTTGTTCCACATTCTCCAGAGAACCCCGGAGCTCTTTAGACGTAGACTTTGCTTTCTGTATTAGCTTCTAGGCTACTGCACCGCATGGGAAATACTCAGCTGTGCAATTGTATGATTTTACCAAAATATAATGTTTGAATGCAAAAATTATCTGGAAGAATCCAGCATGTTTCATGAAGACTTGTTTACTGTAGTTGTGCAGAGAAGACCTGTAGCAGCAGCCTGTTGCCTTGTGTGGATTCCAGGTGGACGGGCGGCAAATATTCAATTTGGTAGAGATTGGATGGGCTTCATTTCTTTTGAAAAAATATAAAGATTTCATTTGTAAATTCATCTGTGTGGATTGTGTTATTTCCTCAAACCAGTGTTAAGGCTCAGTCATTTGAAAGTTTTATTTTATAATGTTAAACTGAGCTAAACGCAACCAGAGTATGTTGCCTAATTCTAAAGCCTTCAAATATATTTTAGACAGTTTTGCAGTCTTTGAAGCACAAAATACTTAAGTTACTAGAAGTGATCACTCATTGCTGTTACCACAAACATTTAAAGGTGCATATTCTGTTATGATTTTAAGCAAACAGAAGTACAAACATGTGAGAAACAAAGTGCTGCATATTTCACAAATGAAAGAAGACGCTAAACTCGTGACATTTTATATGTTTGAGGAAGAAGAGTCTTGCTACTGAAACAGAATATACTTTGTTGTACTTAAACCCGCTTAACCTCTGCTGCTCTCTGCTGTGCTCAAAGCCGGGCCTATAAAATGAATGTAGGCAGACTTCATCTCGCAGTTTCAGGTTCCTGTCATGGCTTACTGTGACACTTGAACGGATCTGTTACTGTTGGACAGATTGAGTCAATGGGTGCATGGGCACACATGCAAAAGGCCCCGACACCGCTACCACACAACAGCAAGACACACTGACTTTGCTCGTCAATCCCGGGTTTGTAAGTCTTTCAGTGATAGTGGAGGCTTTTTGTAGCAGCATATTAATGCTCGTGGTTTCAACAATCGTGTGTCTGTGACGCGTTTTAGTCTGTAGAAGAGTTTCAGTCAGACCAGGTGACCTGAATCCAGAGTGGTCTCCATTCACTGTCCCCAATGGTAACCAGATGTGCAGAGATTACGGTTTGTGTGCTGAGCTTTTCAAGTGGCACAGTCTGGTGAAATGATCAACAGCAAAAAAGAAAGCTGACCTGTATTTGATGCCTCGATAGACGGCGGGAGTGCAATGAAAACCCACTTCTGGGGAGTTTTTTTAATGTTGCTCTTGAAAGGTCACATGGCCTCTAATGTGCTGAGGTCTCATAACCGCTGAGCCAGTGAAACCCTGTTGTGTAATATCTGTCATTTTGAAAAATACAGTTTCACAGTCGGGTTTCACTCTCGGCTCTGCGGAGGAAGACGGTGGTCCGTGTGCAGCTTGGACAGCAGAGTAATCTTAGTCAGCAAATTGTATTGATCGCCTCTCTGTATCAGATCACATACCGCCGCCGGTGCCCTGATCCCCTAATCCATTTCAGCATCTGCATCTCTGATAAGTTTTTATGTCCAACTTCATGCTGCGAGTGTGTGTCCAAGTCACCGCGCTGCCTCAGCGGTTTGATCCGAGAGCTTCGCTTTACTTCTGTAATCCTGCCAACAACCGCCCATCTCCATCTCCATCCATCCATCCCTGCCTCCATCACTCCATCCAGGGGATTTGACTGCCATTAAGAGATGGCTTTTTGGTTGTGTGTGTGTGTGTTATGGAACGCACACTGTGAAGGGGGGGGCGGGGGGATGAAGTGTAAATTCACAACCGCACACACTTTGGCTGGAGGACAGTGTCGTGCAGAAGCATCGGTTATGCGGTTGATGGTGCAGCGTGCAGACTCGTGTGGGACGGACCCATGCAGGAACACTTTCAACACACATGGATGCAAGCGTCTGGGAAGATCTACAGGTATGTCGCTTCCATTTTCCTGCAGCTGGTTGGTTCACAGTTGTGATATTCTGTAAATTAGAGATTATTTGTTTTTACCGGATTGTAACTCTTGTTGAAGTTAAAGAGTCCAACTTGAGTTTAAAACTAACGTCCTTCAAATCACCTGCAGACTTTGAACAGCAGGCTTTGGGACGTTTGTTTATATAATTCACAACAGTTCATCATTAAGTGCTGCTGTGCTGCTGTTGTGCCGTTTCAGACCTCCGTTAATCCTGGCATGTCCCAGATGAGAGGCTACAGTAATGACTGTCATCACTTTCACTGGTCAGTTTCTATCCCTTCACTCCTCTCCTCCTCCTGCTCAGCTGTAAAAATGCTCTCGCAGCCTCTAGACTGGTTCGGGGAAAGAAGCAGAGTCGCACTATCGAACCTCATGCAATAATAATTAATAATCGCTGAGGTAAAGAATGTTCTTTTGATGCTTGAACCCTGACCCTCCGGTGCTCTTCCAGTCTCCGTGCTGTGCCTGCTGCCCCAGGCGGCGCTGGCCCGCTGGGCTTGTGTGCGGGCGTGTCCGACCTCGTGCACCTGCACCCAGGAGAAGAGCTGCAGCGTGCTGTGCGACCGCTCCAGCCTCGCTGAGTTGCCCAAAGAGTTCCCCTGCGAGGCCGCCGCCATCAACCTGGACAAGAACAGCCTCAAGTTCCTGTCGGAGAGGGCCTTCGGGACCCTGCCCTCCCTCAAGTCGCTCTCTCTGGACCACAACAACATCTCCTTCATCACCCCTGGAGCCTTCAAGGTCCGCTGAGGTTTCCTGTTGTTTGGTTGCTCTTTTTTTCTTTCTTTTTAAAGAAAGAGTACACACACTCTGTGAAGGCTGCCCTGTTCTCACGCCCCGCGGAATCCTAGAACTGTGTATTGTTCATGTTTTATTTGCCTGCTTGTTAAGACAGGCTGGCCGCTGCTGAGGAATCTGCCACTCAGTCAAAAACAACGGAGGTTGAATGGGATTAAAGTGGTGGAGCTCAAACCATCTCCAAATTACAGTTTCGCTCAGAGCTTTGAGCTGCAAAAGTGCAACCTTTCACCTCCAAACCGGAACAAATAAACCCAAACGTATCTGCATGATTAGATAGCGATAGGTTTAAGTTAGATAACAGTTTTCGGAGTTAACTACCTTGTTTGTTCACCAGTGGTCCATATTTCCATTTTGTGGAAATATTTGTTCTATCCTGTGAAAACCTCTTTTGCAGAGAAGTATTTCGTCTTATTGATTTGTAGCTTTGACTGAAGGTATCTTTACTTTGGGGTCTTGTAATCTCACCAGCACCTTGTGAAACTACAAATTGAAAATCCGCATATCTAACACACAACTGACCCTCTGTCCCGCAGGGCCTCGGCAACTTGGTGGAGCTGAAAATAGCGAACAACGACTACATCAGTTACCTTCATACGCGGACGCTGTCGGGGCTGAAGAAGCTGGTGCGCCTGGACATCTCGAACTGCAACCTCTTCAACCTCCCCGACCGCATCTTCCTGGAGCAACCGGCGCTGAAGGAGGTGCTCTGCTTCGAGAACAAGTTCAGGAGGATCCCCGGAGCCTTCAGAGGCATGGAGAACATGACTCACATCTACCTGGAGAGGAACAAGATCGAGGCGGTGGCCTACAACTCCCTGCTGGGCCTGGGTGGTCTCAAGTGAGTCACAGGCTGGAAGCAGCTCGCGCGTGATGAAGTAACTCACCAACAGTCTGCTTTTTAGTAATAGTAAATATGAACTCACTGGATTGTAGAGTGATTGTAGGGATCACCGGAGTCTGTCGGGTTTCCAGACATGCTGACCTGAAAGTACCTGATTTACGAATGATGTCCGAATGGCCTAAGGTGAAAGAATCTGCCTAAAGTCCTCAGTTTGGTCTGTTAAACATCTCTGTCTCCCTCTTATATCAGGCACCTGAACCTCCAGGAGAACCGCATCAACGTGATCCACGACGGAGCCTTTCAGGACCTTGTGCGGCTGGAGAACTTCTACTTCAACGACAACCGGCTGACTGATCTGCCCCGGCTCGCCTTCAAAGGCCTCGTCCGCCTCAAGATGCTCAACCTTGGGGGGAACCAGCTAACCAACGTGTCCAGGACCTGGTTCGGCGACCTGGTGGAGCTGGAGGTCCTGTACCTGGACAGGAACCAGCTGTTGAACATCGAGGAAGGCACGTTCGAGAACCTCACCAGCCTGATCACGCTGCACCTGAACAGCAACAACCTCACCGCCCTTCCCTTCCCTGTTTTCCGGCCCGTCTACTTCCTGGGCCGCCTCTTCCTCTTCAGGAACCCGTGGGAGTGCGACTGCTCCCTGGAGTGGCTGAAGGAGTGGATGGAAAGCTACAAGCTGGTGCGGGACATCCCCTGTGCCTCGCCGTCCTCCGTGGCGGGGCTGGATCTCAGCGAGGTGGTTTTCGCCAAGGAGAACGGCTCGTGCGTGGACCCCGGCGAGCTGGACCTGACCACGGCCTCGTCGGAGATCGCCTCCACCACGGAGGACCGCTTCAACAGCCTCATTTCAAAAATGCTCCAGCAGGAGATCAGAGAGGAGATGGGGAACGGCACGGAGAGCCTTCGCAACGGGACCCTGCTGGGGCCCGAGGAGGGCCGGCTCTCTGCGGGGGTCGGAGGGCGACGGGCCCAGCCCGGCCAATCCATTCTCTGCTTCATTGCAGTGTGGCTCGTCTTTGATTTGATTGGCCGGTCAGATATGAATTACTGTCGTTCTTGCACATGAGAACAGTGGAAAAAACAGAAACAACGCTCCTCAAATTGCTGCAGAGATAAAAGACGTTTTCATTTATCCGTGCGAGCACAGAGGATGTGCGGCTGCTGGTGCCATACGGAGGATCGGGAGATTTATTTTTCTGGTGAAGTAATAGCTCGGTAAACTGGATATTACCAGCTATCCTCAGAGGGAAGACTGACCTTGACGTGGCGGGATTTATTTTCGCATGAGCTACAATAATCTATGATATTTATAGATTTACATATGTGATGAGGATCTCTCGCTACGCCAAAGCTTAATTAGTTGAGTAGTGTCTCTTTGTTTTCTTTTAATTGTTACCAAAGTAACTTGTACTTTTAAGGTCCCTTTTTAAGAATGTATGGTGAAATAGATATGGGCCCTATGCTGGGAGATGAATTGGAAACAGTGAGACTTACAAATTCAAGATCAGGAATTGTCCTGCACGGATAACGTTTTATAAAGTCTGGTGTGACCTGCATGTGTAAATAACTGATGATGTGAAAACCTATTTTAGATAAGATTAGATTTGAGATGAGATTTAATTTTATTCTCATCGTACAAGTACTGAGCCAACAACAGTTTAGCGCCTAACAGTAACGTGCAGAGTAATGTGTAGTGGTAACAATAAATATATATACGATTTGAGTATTAGTACACAATATATGTGGGATATATACAATGTGTCCCTTATTATCCAGACTAGTTCACTGACACTCAAAGCATTAACAAATGTGATGTCAGAAGTCTTTACAAAATCGGTGAAATAGCTCCGATGTGGAAATTCAACCGTTACCGTTGAACCGTGAGTTACGGTGGCCTGGATGTTCAGATCGTGATCCATCACACGCGGTTTCTTTGATGGGTATGATTAAAAAACGATCAAGCCTGCAGTAACATTATTAATCTACTCTCAATGGTATGACCCGAGTATGAATTTATATTATCCTACTCCTGTGTGTAGGTGTAGAGGTGGAAGTATACATTTACTGCTTGTACTTTACTGTACTATGACTTTTTATGAATGTTTTATAATATATATATATATACTATACTATGACTTTTTATGAATGTTTTATAACATACTATACTAGGACTTGTTATGACATACTGTACTGACTTTTTATGAGATTTTAATAATAAAATCCACACTTAATAAAGAAGAACACAGCTGTCCTCGGTCAACTGTGTGTCCTTTTTTCAGACGGTAAAGCTTTGGGATTAAGCGCCAGTGTGAACGCTGCCGACCGTTCATTCTAATCGCTCACTTGGACTGATTGAAATCACACAAAGCAGCTTCACCGAGGAGTCGGCTGAGTTCACCCGACATATGCTCTTTGACAAGAGAAAGAGATGATCAGAATGTTGGCTACACATATTTCTGTTGTTCTCCTGATCAATTAATTGACTCAACATTTCAGCTCTGGTCACTTTTATGCTCCAACACCTTCTGTTGCAATACAAACATAATCATGATGCAGATGCTCCTCGTATGCTGATGGTAAGAACCTAAAGCAGCTGTTTTGAGTTGTTTTGTGATATTTCGTTCGCAGCAGGGTTGCGTGGTTCCTCATTCACTTGGTGAAACCTTTTGCCTCAATAATCCTGTTTGCTTCTTGTCACCGTGTCCACAATGACTTCTAAAATGATAAATCTTCAGAGACTCTCTGGTGGTGGAGACCGCGCATCTTCTCCAGAGAATCAATCTGAAGGAAATTCATTTATCGGTTAATTATGAATTATGTATTCAGGAAAAACATACAAAAAATACTGTCTCCAGATTCTGAAATGCCATTTGTTGGATTTCGTCTTGCTATTATTATGAATATTTTTGTGATTTTCAAACATAATTTGCAGATTAATTAAAAATGAAAATAATCTTTGCATTGTTTTCCTTCAGAATTATTTCAGAGATAGAAGGAATGTATAAAATATTAGCTGATGTATAAAGACGAGATAACGGACGGTACATATTAATTTCCTTCATTTCAGTATTCCTGCCGGTATGCTTCATCTTTGCAGCTCAGGATAATATGAGGAAACATAAGTATTACATGTCATTTGACTTAAATTAAATCTTCCTGTTTTTGAAGTATTCAGAAAACTAATTTGCAACTTTAATGATTGAATAGTTTTCAACATTTATTTTAAGCAAAAAAAGCCCGAAACAAACTGAAAATGTGAATCATTAGTGTTTCTTTGTCCTTTATGAGAGCAAACTGAAAAGTAAACTGATATCTAATAACTTTGACTGATTCTGATGTGATTGAGTTGTAATTAAAATCTCTTGAAAACCCAAAGTTAACAGTTTAGTGGGCTCGTTAGCAATCATCCAGAATCACCAGCGCTGCTCGGTCTGGACCTCAGGACCGAGAGTTTGTGTCATGCTGATGTGGAACAGAGAAAACAAAGAAGAGTCACAAGGTTCACGTTTCCAACACATAAAAGGAAATATATTTAAAAAACTGTTCATACTGAAGAACTTTCATCATTGCAGAGTCATTTACACAAGAGGCCGTCGGTGCGTCGGTCTGCCGGTTTCATGTACGCGCTGCCTCCTCTTCCCCTTTGCAGAATGGACGGTTACACAGTTGCAGAATAAAAATCAGTATTTCAATCTCTCGTCAATTGTTAAACTTGGTTGAAACATTAATACTCTTGGACATCACATTTGTGAAATGGCAAATGAAGAACAAGGTGAAATGTTTCCTTTCTTTGCGTTTGACAAATCAAAGAGAAATCGAGACTTTTATTAGACTTTTTTTTTTTTACAAACATCTCTCTACGTGGTCGATCATTTATTTAATTTTTTTTATTATAAATCTGTGGTTTAGAAATGTCACCTGAAATGCAAGGGATGCGCATCGGCGTCAAGTCGACGTCTGGCTCGTCGCGCATCGTTTTTTTTCTTGCCCCCGCTTGCTTCCCTTGAGTTCAGTCTTCCAAACAGCTGGAATGTTTCTCTAATCATTTTCATATATATATATATATATATATATATATATATATATATATATATATATATATATATATATATATATATATATATATATATATATATATATATATATATATATATATATATATATATAAAATATATATATATATATTATATATATAAAATATATATATATAATATATATATATATAATATATATATATATATAAAATATATATATATTATATATATATATATATATATATATTTTTGTCTTCTTTTCTTTCTTGGAGGTTTACAGAGGGACACTGGGAACACTGACTGACTGACAGCATGGAAGCTTGCAAATGTCCACATGCATGATAACCTCATTCAAATCTCTAAAACATTGATGGATTTATTTAGAAGAGACAGTACCTGGTCGGTAAGTAGAAAGGTGTGTGTGTGTGTGTGTGTGTGTGTGTGTGTGTGTGTGTGTGTGTGTGTGTGATGTTGTAACTGTACCAAAAGCTGAGTGGGATCATGACACAATGAAACCCAGATGTACAGCTCAGAAAAAGAAGCAGACAGAATAAATAACGAGGGATGGTGACCTACAGATGAGAAGACATTGCAGCGTGTGTTGTGTGCTTTTGCTTCGTTCTGCTGGTGGGCAGAATACCCTGACGGTGTCTTTCCTACAGATGGTTTAGTACCACGACACCCAACAGGACTACAATGTGACGGGAGGACGGGATACAGTACTGTCTCTTTAAAACAAACATCGACAAAAATGTTGCCTCCTAGCTAGCACAGACATGACAATATTCACTTTTGTTTAAACTCTGCTTCTATACATCACTATGACTAGGTCGTCTGTCGGGGCAGGAGGCCGTTAATCGGCCGCAGGTCGATTGTGCGGCGGCGTCCAGGAGGATCTCGGTTGAATGCTGTGGTTGCTTTCACAGTACACTGAGGGGGGGGGGGAGGGGGGGGGGGGGTCCATCCATTGCAGTGCAGAGAGACGTTTCCCATCGTCGTTTGTTAAAGTTTATTATTTATTCTTACTTCAAAGAGGGGAATGATGGGAGTTTGGCCGAGGTGTTGCTGCCGGGAGGGGAGGTGGTGCAGGTCAGTAGACCCAGGACACGGGAACCCACTGGCTGGTGGTGCACACCAGATCGATGGCCTCCTCCAGGTGCCTGATGGTCTCATCGATCTCGTTGTTGATGATGGTCTGGTCGAAGTAGTGGGCGTAGGTCTTCTGCAGGATCTCTGACTCCTTCTGCAGCCGCTGGAGCGACTCGTCCTGCAGGAGGAGGAGGAGGAGGAGGAGGAGGAGGAACACTGATGAAGAGCACTTATAGGACTGACGGAGACATTCTTAAGGCCCTTACATGCTGTGTGATTGAGCTATTCAAGACGAGAAACATCTTTGGTGGTCGATCCAGAACTGTGGTCAGAGATGCAAAGAGTTCTCCTCCCTACCGCGGAACACGGGTTTCTTATTTGAACTGCATACGTTCTAGAAGACGCCGTCAGTCTGGACTTCAGTGAGCGAGGAATGGACGCGCGAGAACACGGTGTTTGAATTAAAGACAAAAAGCTGATACGATTGATTCGTCAATCAAACTGTATATTTTGGGGTTTTAGCCTTAGACCAGTAGAGCATCACCTCAAAGGCTCTATCTGATCCCTAATGCTCACAACTTGGCTACTACGAGAAGTACTGATGCATCGCCTCTTGTGTAGCTTTTTTTTCGTGGTAAATCACCAGACATTTCATCGTATTAGACCCACAGTGTGACATGCAGTCAACCTGCAGGATGGCTGCTACAGCACAGTGTGTAAAGGCCTTACTCAGCAGAGGGGGAAGTGAATGGGAAAACACAGAAGGCGGCACGAACCACTAGAAGCATACAAAGAAGCATATGGCAAACACACACACACACAATTAAAAATAACACTACGTAGTGACGATCCCGTCGGGCTTTACTTACTGGCAGCGTTCGACACCACCTGGGCATCTGAGAGGAGCGCCAAAGAAAGGAAGGCATGCAGCATGCAAAAGTGAAGAAGTGCAGAGAGGACTGAGAGACGCAAACACACGAGAGGAGAGCCGACGCAACGCGAGGCTGCGTGACGAGCTACAAATCACACCGACGAGTGAGACCATCAACTCGTGTTCACACCGTTTACTGAGGGAATACATCAAGAGAGCAGGAGAGTCATCTTCTCATAGACTTCCGTACAACCAGAGGAGTCGCCCCCCTGCTGGTCAGTAGAGACACTGCAGCTATAAGACACTTCCTCATCGCCGGTTCCCGGTGCTACTCGGAGACGTGACCACGTCAACGAGTGTTCATGTTCTTTTTTTAATTTGTTGCTTTTGTTGTTGGTAGCGTGGACACATTTGTGTGTTTGTGTGTATTCCTACCTCATTGATGCCCGGCGTAATAGTTGGTGCAGCAATGAAGACGACGTACGGGGCGAACTCTGCCGTCCGCAGGACCTTCAGGGCCTGATGGAGAACAGGTGTTAGAAGTCAAAATGTCCTTACATATGCACGCACACACACACACTCACACACACACACACCTGAGGCTCCACGTCCAGTATAGCTATGTGTCCCTGCTGGTGGATCATGCGGATGGTCTCCAGCCGCGTCCCGTACATGGCGTCCTCGTGGCTGCCGTACTCCAGGTACTCGTTGTTGCTGATGTCCTGCATCATCTGGTCGTGGGAGACAAAGTAGTAGTTCTTCCCGTTCTCCTCGTCCTTCTTCGGAGGTCTGGTTGTGTCTGCGGGACACCGGGAGACACGGAGCATTTACACACAAAGCGCTGCTGTTCAGCGCGTTGCTGTGGAGGACCTGGATCATGCGTCTTACGTGGAATGGGGTACGCGAATCTGTCGGGGTGTTTGGTGATGAGTGTGTTCTTGATGTGTCTTCTGCCCACGCCATGGGCCCCTGACACACACACACACACACACACACACACACACACACACACACACACACACACACAGTCAGTGAGGTCAGATATGAAGACGGGCGTCCCCCGTTTCTTGCTGCTGCACTCGGCAGAACTCACCTAACAAAACTAATGTTTTCCTCTTGAAAGCAGGAAGCTTCACGACCTCTTCGTACGTGACGAGATCTAGTTGGTCGAACACTGGAGGCGAGAGAGAGAAACGGAGTAAGAGGAGCAAAGTGTGCCGGAACAAGCAGCAGCTAGACGGGAACAAGTGACTATGTGGTGAAGAGAGGAGCGAGTTGGGTCACTCATCAAAACAACTCATACAAAAACAACTGGAGAGCTGAGGTGATCTGTGAAGTGATGAAGACTCCTTTAAAATAACCGCTCTGACCGAGCAGATATTCATCTAGTGATGTGAGAAAAACAAAAACGCCACCAGGATGATGAAAGTGTGACGACTTCACCTCTCTGACTGGCTGCGTAAAGAAACAACTCCACCCGAAGTCATTATTCCTGTGACTTCTCAAAGTCTGGCGTTTGTTATCCAAAGCTCATAGTTGTTTATGACTTTATTGTGTTGTAACAAGAACTATTGTAGAAAAGGAGCAAAACTGGGAAAAATCAATGTCTGCAGCATCTAAAATGTGAATATTTCCATCTTTTCTTCGTCTTCTTTGACAGTAAATTGAAAATCTTCAATTTAATTGGTCCGACTTGGGCGTTGATACATTTTGATTGGCACGTTTTACTCGTTTCTTACAATTTATTGACCAAAACACCCAAAAAGATTCAGTTAACTATCAGATATGACAAAGAAAAGCTTCAAATGTCCACAATAGAAAAGCTGAAAACAAACATATTTGATAGAATGATTTATTTATTACCCGTCTATCGACTAATTGTTTTAATTCTGGTTTCTCATTTACATCGTTTTTTAAACTTCAGCAACTATCTCTTCTAAATAAATGACACGCACACGTATGAACTTGCTTTCTTAAGTTAATGCAACTGCACATATTATTATTATTATTCATAATTATTCAAACTGTCGTAACAGAACAATTACCTTTAATGTATTCTGTAATAACAGTCATTACATGTAATGCGAGGTCTGATGAACCTGCAGCGAGCAGAACCAACGAGCAGTCTGCTGTACAGAGCTGCTCACTGTACAATATGTTCTCAGCCTCCGTAACACGAGCCCCCACCTCAGGGTGCTGACGAGTGAAACACAATACCCACAAGTCACCGGGTTCTCTTGTGCAACAGCAGGCTGCAGACCGGCTACAGGCTCATGAATCATTGTTTAAAAATAGAAGAAGGGAAGATATCCTGCACGTAGTTAACGCCAGAGTCTATTTACATTTACATTACTGTCTTCTGGCTCTGCTAACGAGCGCACTTCACCAAACGTGATTTTAAAGAAATGGGTTAAGATGAACATCACAGCACACGATATGTGACTGACTAAGCTACATGGGCTCAGTTTGGTCTCAGCCGTCTGTTGTTTTACAAATCAACAGAAACAAAAGTGAAACGCTGGCAGTGACAGCTGGCTTAATCTACAGGAGAGAGAGGAGAAGAAGAAGAAGAGAGGAGGAAGAGAGGAGGAGGTGGTTGCTGTCACTGGTTGTTACTTACATGCAGAGAGGCCGTTCAGTAGCAGAAAGCGAGAGCGATGGAGAGGGGTCATAACATGGTTCAGTTACAACAGCAGAGTTACAAAATGTTACACACAGACAGCAAGATTCAAGAGCGCCGACGACGGAGACGGAAATAATACACAAGACACTGCTGCTGCTGCCGGAGGGTGAACTCCCAGAGACACGTCGCCGAGCGGCAAAGACTCAAGAACAGCAGCAGCTTTCAGGGGGAATCTGGACTTCGTCACATGAATTCGGTTGAACTTTATTCAGCAGATAATTGGTCATAACACGTTTGTTTGTTCTTCGTTCAATTCTCTTAGTTCAGAGTAAAATGTTGCTCTGTGAGGTGGCAAAGGAGTCCAGCCGTTGCAGAGCTCACCTGAGGAGATTACTCGAGCCGTCTGCCATTCAAATGTGTTACAACAATGCCGACACCAAAACAATACCGTTAGTGTTATTACAGTATTATAACAATGTTGAATAACTTTGTTCTTCTAACTGTTTTGTGTGAAAGAATAAAGACATTTGCTGGTTAAGTCTCGTTGAACCACCTTCTCTTCTCTTCATTCACACAAAACAATTCCACTTATTTGTCTATTTCAGTTGCTGGCAGAGCTCAGAGACGACGTCTCTGTTTCAGCGCTGACAATAGTTTTCTCTCCGCAATCTCACAGATGCACACGACACAAAAACATGCAAAGACATGTAATTCCGGGGAAATACAAGAAGCTCAATGCCCTGTTTCAACCCCTAGTTACTAACACCCTGGGAACTATCAGTGTCCTGGTTTACTGCGATGCGTGGAAGTGAAGCCTTCTGTTTAAATACCGCAGGCGACTTTGGATTCCGTGCATTCATGCTTGTATGACTGCATGACTATCATGTTCTGAGCTGCATGCCATAGAACATTTCAGCAGTTCCTTTTCAATGGACATTGACAGACGTGCTTATTGTCTGGATGTTCAGATGCAAACACACACCCAAACATACCGTACACACACACACACACACACACAAATCTTTTGAAAAAACAAACCGACATGCACGGATGTGAGATATAACAAAGGTCTAAGAACTAGAACCTCCATTGGTAGTCTTCCTGGTGTTCACAGTGCTTGATAGCTTGATAAATGTCTGAGCAGCTTGTTTTGGGCGGCTCATGTGAAGACCAGTTTTTAAACACAGTTTGTTCTGGCCTCAGCTGACCTCAAAATCTCTGCCGCTGCTCAGTGAGCTCATGCATCACAAGCACCTGCTGCTCAGCGCGCATACCGTACAGAAGGTGTGCCGCCTCGAAGCCTCGCCTCGCCCCCCCACCCTGCACTCTCTGCACCGCTCCGCTCTCAGCCTCTCGTCACCAGTCGCTTTGAGAACTGGTTCTGAGGTTATAATGATCACATTAAAAGCACTTCACGGTTCAGCCCACCGCTACGCTGCTGATGTGCCGCTCCTCTAGGAGCCTCTGATCCTCGAGGCTCTGCCGGCTCCTTCCTGAGTCCCGGCTCAAGACTAAAGGACCAGGCTTTTTGCAGTCAATGCCCCGCGGCTCTGGAACTCGCGGCCCGAGGATTTCATTTTATTTGAAGTGACCATAAGCCAAAAGGGTTGGAAACCACTGTCCAAAATCCACTTTATCAAGCTGCATCAACACAACATGAAAGAGTTTCTACAGACCAAAGCAGGTGAAAGGCGGAGCCGCAGCTTTCTGTCTATTTGACTAACAGGAAACAAAAACCTTCCCCACCTCCTGTTGCCGTCTCGTGACTAAGCTCTCACGCTGACCTCGTCCTCCGCCTCCTGTGTTTACTCAACAGTCACGACTCAGGTGTTGAGTTTTCACTCCTCGACATCGCCGCCTGCTCAGCGAGCCGGACGCATGTCGGTGACATTTGAGTAGTGACTCTACGGTATGTGCTACATCCGTGTGCAGTCGTCGCGAAACATGAACTGCACTCGACACCGCGCGTTTACTGAAGGGACAAATGGGACAACTTTAAAACTCGGCGTCAAATTCAGAGTTATTGGCCTCAAAAGTGGTCTCAACGAGCTGCCCACACTTCCCAAAACCGTCCCTGTGGTCATAGAAGATTTCTGCTGCACTGGCAGCTTTTCCTGGCCGAGGCGCCGCTACAGGAGACGAGTGCTACGAGACCCCGTTACGTACGAGTTCCACCCACAGACAGACAGACGGACGGACTGACATGCTCTCAAGCCCTCACAAACGCTGTGTGAAATGCATGCATGTCGTTTAGTGTGCACATGCATGACTATGGATGTGTGCGAGTGCATGGCGTACCTGCGTTGTGCTTTGCCAAATACTTGTCTTTGTACTGCTTCTTCTTCTTGCCGAACCAGGTGCAGCTGGCCTGCTGCTCCTGCTTGGTCTTCTCCATGGCTATACACGCCACCCGCCTACCACACACACACACACACACACACACACACACACGCACACAGTGTCAGCTGAAGGGTTCAGAGGAAGAACCTTCATCCATTTGTGTGCGTTTGTCCCTCTCACCACTCCTGCAGCTCTGGCGACGGGATGAGGCCCGCCGTGCCGTGTTTGGTGTTCTCCAGCTTGCCCTGCCACCAGTTGTGGTCGTCCTTGGAGATGATCTGGATGATGTCGCCCACCTGGAAGCGAATGCCGGCCTCCTTGCAGGGGATGAGTTCGTCTTTGGACGGGTCGTATTCGAACTGAGCCCTCACGTAGATCTGTGGCGAACGGCGCAGGCGTTAGAAGAGTGAGCAACCCGAGGGACGGGGGGGGGGGGGACGGGGGGACAGGAGGAGGCTTTTGGTGTTTCGTGGGGACAGAGACGGTGAAAGAAAGACAAAACATCTGACAGGAATAGACGAGTGGCTGGACGGTGTATTGTGGCACATCATGGCAGCTGGAGGTGACATAATGAGCGGTGGGGGGGTGTTTTGGTTGCCAGGTTGGAAACTGGTTTCCAAGGAAGGCCTTTCTCCAGTGAGATGAACGCAGACACGGCGGGACTATTAATGAGCCTCTCAGCACACGGGTAACGACGGCACAGGCATTGTTTGTGTGTCCTTTGGTTCAAAACAACAGTCGTTATGCTGCTTTGTTTCCTCTCTAACCACACAGCTGCTGTAACCGTCTGCACTGTGTGCAAGTGAGCTGCTGTGTTTGGGGCAAATGTGTACAAGTGGTTTCTGTTTTTTGGGGGGAGGGGGGGGGGGGGGGGTAGGAGAGGCTGTCTCTTACCTTAACAGACATTTTGTCCTTGATTGGAGGTCTGGAAACAATCTAGGATTTGAAAGCATCACACACACATCATGCAGCAAAACGGCTATGCAATGTCTTCACAGTATGGAGGCGGTGGAGGGGAGAGAGGCAGGGGGAGGCTGATGGTGGTGAGACTGTACAGCTGGTCTTAGCCTTGTGGCATTGTTTTAAATTATTATCCTCATATTATCAACTCGGACTCAATTCAATGCTAAATTCAGACGGTCTGTGGTGGACTCTACTGCCCTCTGCTGGCAGGATCTGCTGTCGCTACAACCACAAGATCCTCTGATGCCACACTTATTTATTTATTTATCTATTTTTTATTTTTCTCTGTGTATGTAATTTATTGACCCTAGGGTCACATTGTGTTTTTTATGCTTCTGCTCTGTTAAGCACTTTGTGATGTTATGTCTGTGGAAAGCGCTCTATAAATAAATTTCATTCATTCATTCAAAAGAGACGACTTTTAGACGAGTAATGTTGGATTATCTCAGTGGAGATGGATCGTGTCTGTGTGAGGAAGGTGCACACACATCTGTGATGGGATGAGATGACGGAGGTATGGAGGATTGTTTAGTTGGCTTGATGTGGATTCATAATATCTGACTGAGGATCAGTGCTTAGGGGGGATCTCTCGGCTCTGCAGGGTTCAACAATGCCTGTGCCATTATTACCACACACACACACACACACACACACACACACACACACACACACACACACACACACACACACACACACACACACACACACACACACACACGTGAAGGTAGTGAAGTGCTACACTGCCAGGCTGATGACACAACAGCGGTCACTCATATTGAGTCAGTGTATTAGCTTGATATCACCGTAAGAAACAAACAAAGATGTGTGTACAGTAGACACAACTGGTCTGGATCTCTGGCTTCCTTCTGACTGACTGACTGAGTGATGCATTAATACCACTCTGTGTCTTCCTCTGTCACTAGAAGGGAACCATGATGCTCTCGAAATCAATGAAATCTAATTTCCCCAAAAACACCCTGAAAACAAAGCTTGGTTTGAACCCAGATGCATTCCGTCTGCTCCTCTCTTTGAGCTGCCAACGGCTGAACAGCTGCAGACTATTTCGGTGTAAATTATATATTTTTAAGTTAATGCATTTTGGAGTGGGCCCAGAATCCAATATGTCTTCACTAATAGTTAAAAAAAAGCTTTAAAGAGAGGTCAGACCTCGGCCATTTGCATCACGACTGACAGGCTGAACAGCTTGGGGATCAGTCAGCGGCCACTCTAAACAAAACGACTATCTGCCACATGAATCCAAATTAGAAAAAAAGGAGGGTTTGGGAGAAATTGAGACACACACACACACACACACACACACACACACACACACACACACACTTCTGTATAAAAGGGGAGGGATGCAAGCGTTGTATACAGAGCTGGTGAGAGAGTGAGAGGCTGTTATTCACCTGTCGACCTTTGGGCTGAATGGTGGAAGGCAGGTCCTGTGGAAGCAAACCGTTGACGACAGAAACACTCGGTTAAGCGAGATACAACCGTGAAACCACAACATTCATTTGTCGTTTTTTTTTTTAGAAACCATGCATGCACATCCATCTGCAATCTAGCGTCTGCAAAGTGAAAGAAGAGAGATCAGAGTAACTCTCGTCTGTTAAAGCAGATCTGGCTGTTGAGCAGCCAAGCAAGCGCAGAGCAAGCCAAGCAGCCGCAGCATTGGCGCCACCACGGTGTTCGTGAGGAGCCTCGGCGGAGACACTAAGGAGCTGCAGGACCTGAATGGGTTCGGGTTGTGATGCGTGGCGGGGAGCCCGGAGCGCGTCCGCCTGCATCACCGTGACCACGGGAGGCCCGAGTGAGTCGCGTCAGCAATGAGGCACAGCACGCAGCACACGTCATGAGGCACACCAATTTGTTAACTGAGATATCGGACACGGGGGCCTTTTGGCTCAAACTGCACGAACAGGGAGGACGACGCGGGATCGACTCAGGAGATCTCCGGCAAGACCCGCCTCCTGATCATCCCACGAGAATAATAACAACTCTAAATGAACAGAATCCAGAATAAAACGGATCAACGGACGGAGAGACATCAACGACACATCAACGGGACACATGAGACGCACCGGGAAGGGGGAGAGGAATGGCTGTGGGTCTGTCGGGGGGGGTTTTCTGGAAGGGGGGTTGTGGGGGGGGGGGGGGTCCTTACCAAGATAGAACTGTTAATGCTGGAGTGGCCATTGGCAGGGGACTGCCTGGAGGCGTTGGGGGACTCTTTCTGAAATAAGACACACAGGTCAGCAGCGCCACACACACACACACACACACACCTGTCTTACACAAGCATTCATGAACCTGTGTGGCCACACACACACACACACAAACACACGTTCACACGTTTCCGGGCAGCGGCCGGAGGCGATGGGAGGGTGAGTTTGTGGAGCACAATAGAGACCCAGCAAAGCGTTGACGCAATGAAATGCGTCAACCAGACACGGGACACGGCGTCGCCAGCTGCCCTCCAGCCTGCAGGCCCTTACATCACCACAGGGGGGCGACAGACCAACATTAGAATCTCATCTGAGAGACCATCAGGTCATCTCTAACACAGACTAAATATGTCTGCTCCCGCAGAGCAGAGCAGCCAGTGTGTGCCGGAGGACCAAAAGAGCTGAAATTAGAATAAAATAAATGTTTAAGGTTTTTATAGAATGATTTAAGAGGTACTCTGGTAGATAACGACTCTTTAGTTTCAATGTGAAAATGGAGAAGAAGTTTCAGCGTAAAATTAGATACGCACTCTAGAATTGAGATCATGAGCAGAGAATAAATGATGAGTAAAGAGAGCTTCCAAACAAATAAACAATTCAAGAAATAAAATGACAATTTACGTTTGTGCATTCTTTCTTTTGATGGTGGAGAGAAATGTCAAGTTGGCTCTTTCTGGAGTTTTACTTGGACGTCCTTTCTCTGTCTTCAGCTGAACAGTGCTGTGGTTTGCATGCATGGCTTTCCAAAATAAAAGTTGTGTTGTGGCCGAGCGGTCACTGAGTTTTAGCCTAAATAAAGAAAACCACAATAACTATGTCACTCCAATTTTAGAATCTTTCAACTAGTTTCTAAATGTATTTTTAAATCCATTTTAAAATAATCAAACTAATTACACACAAGCTTTTGCCAGATTACATCAGTAAATTCCCTTCTGTCCTGAAATGCCTCTGAGATGCACCGGTGCAGCTTTTGATTGGCTGCTGCCTCGACTGCAGATCTCCTCTCTGTATCTGAGTTGTTGGTTTCTTCTCCCGATTGTATTTCAAGTCTTTTGGTCGTTCATGTGTATCCATGTGTTTAGGGCAGAACAACAGCTGTTTGAACAAGGGGTGGACAAAATACCTGTCATATCTTACAAAACAGTCGCCGTGCAGCAAATACACATTTCCGAAAGCTCGCGATGTTGCAAAGTTCCTCGTAGTAATAAGCACCGCTTGTAATTAATGCACCAGTCTTAACCAAAGCCAAACATTTTGAGCTTTAGCGGAGTTGTATTTACTGTATAGATGTTTAATTGTACGGTGTTCCCGTTATTTTGTCCACCCCTGTAAAGTGTACACAGGACGGGATTGTACAGAGAGGTGCGACACATTCCTGGACCAGGGGAGGTGGGGTTGGGGGGGGGGGGGTTCCGGTATCTTGGTTGTGAAATTGGTGTGCTGTAAATGCAAAACACAGCAAAACACTCTCACACACACACACACACACACACACACTCACAGCACAGCACACCCCTTACACACAACATACTTGTGTTGCACACGCTCAGTAACCAGGCGAGCAGTTAGTAACCAGATCAGGAGCTCACAATCAGCAGAAAAGAGGAGGAAGAGGAGGAAGAGGAGGAGATGTTACCTCACACGAGGAGCCCTGCGTCCGGTAACTTGGCACTATTTTAAAGGTGATGCTGCCTCGCATCTCCTTCTGTGGACGGACACACACACACACACACACACACACACACACACACACACACACACACACACACACACACACACACACACACACACACACACACACACACACACACACACACACACACACACACACACAGTTTATTCTCATCTTGTGTTGAGCGTGTGACATTTTGCTGATTTACACAGAAGAGATGAACACTGAAGTATGAACCAACACACTTAGTCATAAGCTT
>CM051688.1:5355544-5425544 GCA_028022725.1 Lycodopsis pacificus | reverse complement strand
GATGTAGAAGATGAAGCCTCTGACTCTCACCTGTGTCAGTCTCTGTTCGGCGCTTTCGGAGCTTACGAGTGAAGTTGCAAAGCAGAGCCGCCGGCTGCTGAGGCCAGAGACACGGGGAGTCAGTGGAGCTTCGCCTGTTTGTTCAGAGGCCTCCTGAACCCGTCTGGGAGGTATGACGGACACGAGTCCTGTGTGTGTGTGTGTGTGTGTGTGTGTGTTTTCTCTTTGGACTCACCATGAAATGTGGCTGGGTGAGTATCCGTCTGAGTTCTTTAGCTTCGTGGTTCTCTGGGTAGCAGGAGATCTCTTCCAGTACCTGGAGGTGTAGAGAGAGGACACAAAGCATCACAACAGGTCGTTTTTAAGACGCAGAACTTCTTCTTCTTCTTCTTCCAAATCGTACACACTCGTACCTCACCCTGCTGTACCTGCTGCACCTCAGACAGACGTATGGAGAGCAACCCGACAACCTCACAGCACCCCCCCCCCCCCTCAAACTGGCCCTGACCCCGCCTCCAACATCTCCACAGCCAATGTGACTCTGGACACCCCAGAAGCTGGTCAGGGATCTGCCCCCCCCCCTCCTCCTGCCCTTTTGACGTGACTCGACGTCAGCTCCAGTTATGTTGCGCCTGACTGCTGAATGTGGCATTGTGAGGCCTCCGAGGGTGTGTGTGTGTGTGTGTGTGTGTGTGTGTGTGTGTGTGTGTGTGTGCGACTGAACCCTACATTGTCGACTCACACTCTGTTCCTTTAGCATGCCTGTCAATCAGAGAGGTGTGTAGTTAACGAGTGTGTGTACATTAAAGTACTAATTATCTCTAAACTATAATACTCATATTTACTCATTGGGATTAAAACCAATACGCTACAATCTATAACGCCGATAGGACAAACATGTCTAAAAGAACGTCTTTTAAACAGGATGTGGAGAAACGGACACAGCCACTAAAGACACAACATGCTTTTGATTCTGCTTTGAGGTTCTGCGAGGGTAAAGTCTAAACACATTCTTTGAGTAACACCAGCAAACGGCTTCAGTCACATGTCCTCTCCACTCCTGCCTCCTGCTCGGCTCGTTAGTGCCGTGAACACGGCGGTGTGTGTTGAGCGCTTACATATTCCAGGTGATTCAAAGCGCCACTTGCTTCGTCTTGGGAGGAACTCTTTAGTGGAGGAAGACACGGGAATAAGGTTACACAAGCTGGAGATGGTCCTTGTTTGGAGAGGGCACACGTGATGACAGCGGTCAGGGGAACGAGAGGCTCCACCGCCGCCGCTCATCAAAGCCAGCCAGTTTGAATGGGCTAGGAATTTGTGAGATTAGTATCTACAGCCAAAGCGGTTAACTTCACTCCCAAGAAAGATTAGCTCTCGCGAAGAGGCGAAGAGGAGCGTTAGTGCAGTCAGAAGAAAGCTTTGTTGGAGTTTCGGGCACCTTATCGCTGCTTCCGCCGGGCCACAAACACACAAGAGTCCGCTGGAAGCTGCAGTGGGATCGGTTCAAAGCATTTCAGTGTCAGCCAGAGAGAACCAGAGACAGAAGTAAAGCAGAGGAGGAAGAGGAGGAGGAGGGAGGGCACAACCGACATTAAATGAAGAGTTAATTTGAGGTGAAACTGTATTGAAGTGTGTTCCTTCTGCTGAAAGTTTAACTTGGACTCAAAATAAGAAAGTCGGGATTCCACCTGCATGGATTTACAATAAAAGATCGTCAAACACAGGAAAAGCCGAGCGATCAACACTGTCACACCTGAGAGGTATTTCAAAAAACTGCCAACACTCTCCCGAGCGAAAGGAATGGAGATTAAATGCAAACACGCTTTGGAAAGAATCAGAAGTTACTGCAGGCGGTGCTTTGGCACACACATTGTTCCATTGTCATGATCCAAGTGAGTCAGATGTGCCTGCAGTGTTTGGTCATTAAACTATGGAGCTCATCCGTCACCTGTCACCATCCTCTATACTTAGAGAAGCAGTAGCACGTGAGCTGCAATGACACAAATAAGAAGGTTCCTACCGGCCTTCAAGAGATCCCTTTATGATTCACGTTTAACGCAAGGGATCCACGATTTGTGCCAGAATGTACTCCAACATTTACCTGAACTTCATACCAGACTTAAGCAGTCTGAGTTAGTCTTTTCAGTACAACATTCCCTCTTCTTGTCTCCATGTTGAACTGCAGTGGAAGGGTAGTAAGAAAAAACGGCTGAATGTTGTACTAAAAAGACTGATAAGAGATAAGCGCCTGATTATTAACTGTGGGGGCTGAATTCTTACATTAACTTCAGATAAGCGTTGGAATACACTGTCTGCACTGAAGAGGACGGTCGGCTTCCCCCGGTATTAACAAGAAGAATGATTACAGAAAGAAAAACCTGCTTTAATGTTCGTATAAAACATCGTACTGGATACTGTTGAGAGAAACCCCTCGGCTGTTGTATTTCCTTTGGCCAGTAAAGCAGAACGTGGAAGAACGACAGAAGGAAGCAGACAAACCTGAGCTCTCCTAAACCCCGGAGCAGATATTATTACTTTCCTACGTATAAAAAGCTGAAAAAAAAACATTTTATTCCAGCGGTCGAAAACATGCATCACTCCAGCCATGTTGAAGAATACAGTGAGTTTGGTTTATGAGCAGAGTTTATAGTGCGCTTGCAATGCCGAAGTGTCTGTAAGACTCTTTGTAGAGACAACCGAATAAAACCTAATAAAAGAAGTCGGTCACTCCCTCACACCCACAAAGACGGTGCTGAATCTGCTGTGGCTCCATCTACTGCTCTGCATCCATTCTAGACTCATTTAAGTAGGAAAATGTGAACCAGACTGTCTCAGCAGTCGTGGGCTTTTCGGACACAGTGCACCAGAGCTGGGTTAATTAGCCAGGTCTCTTTGACATGAACCAAAGCCACATAAAAGGGAGCTCCACTCCCCTAAATGGCTTTCTCCGTCTTAACAGCGCCGGGATTTCAGACGCCAGCCCTCGCCCACTCTCTCGCTGTTCAGACTTTTTAAATTGCTCCCCTCAACAAAGCACACAACGTAAACACGGCAGCATTTGGTCTCTCCGCACACACACACACACACACACACACACAGCTTTCTCCCTCACACACTTCTTTCACACTCCTTGTTAAAGCGCCAGTTCCAGTCTGCATCCTGCTCCAGTGTTAGAGTACACCGAGAGGTTAAACACATCAACCCAAACCAACGGCGTGGATGTGAATGCATCAGAGCCGGGGTCAGACCCCGGAGACCATAATGCGACTCTCTGTGAAGAAAGCAAAACCACACTTGACGTGTGTGTGTTACACCAAGCAGCATCTCTAATGAGGAAGGTGAAACGCAGAAGCCAGAGATTGTTATTACGGCGGCTCTGTGTAAACGGGCCAGTGGGCCGTGTGGTACAGCTGCTCTGACAATGAGCCCGAGTCACGAGCGAATCAATCTCAAGAGGTCACCGGAGACCGAGAGGAAGCTTATAGAGGACTCAATAACTCAACATAAATAATTCAATCTCGCTCTCTGTTTTTGAGTCGATGTGATTTCAGTGCGGCTGTAAACCGAACTGCAGGAAGGTCCGGACCGTTAAAATGCCTTTTTAATCCTTTTACAGCCCGGGGTCATATTGTGCACCTACTTAACGACACATGCAGGAGAAAATACCCCAAAATCGATAAAGATCCAATCATCTTTTCTTCCTGCGAGACTAAATATGATGTGTGCTTACATAAGCTAGTACCAAACCATTTTGAATCAATAATATCGTGACAACCATCCATCAACCTGTGCGTGTGGAGCCACAATCCTTCGCAGCTCCGTATCGCGCTTCATTTTTAAGCCCGCCTACTTTTTAGCAGTCCAATCAAAAGGCGAAGGACATCTGAGGTACTTGCGTTGTATTGCAGGAACAGTGCCAGCATCGTAAAACTTGCTCACATGGCATCAATGACCCTTTCATACCGTTGCTTCACATCAATGAGGTTTGTTTTGCTGTTACAGCTCAGCATTACATTGATCCAACATTAACCGCTGTCCTACAGAGTCCTACGCTCTACGGGAGAACTCCAGTTATAATATACGACCATTTTATCAGACTCTCAAATCCAAAGAAGAGGCTTCCACAGCCCCGCTTCTGGTGAAGATTGTTCCAATCATGTTCATACGTATTTAAATAAAGATCCCCGCTAAAGACTGACATTATCGTTGAAGTACTCCCCACCCGGGACAGACCCCGCCTCTCCCTGAGAGCAGCGTATACACATGAACAGGTGAGCAGAAGGATCCACAGCGGCGATGAGTTAGAGCTTTAGTGAGCGAGAGGCCGGAGGGATTAATGCACAAGTGTGAGCTTAAAGAGGAGAGCCGGCGAGTAGCGAGTCTGTCATCTTCACAGCGTATTAGATTCATTATCACACACGTCTCACGAAGAAGAAGAGGAGGAGGAGGAAAAACAGGAAGCGAAGATACGCTGGTGTTGATGCGTCTGTTCACCTCTTTGGCTCTCTGCACGGCATCACTGGGGGGGTTTCTGATCTGTGGGGACGACTTGGTGTTGATCTTATCGTAGAGCTGAAACAAAAGATGAAAGTCAGTCAATCGATCAGTCGGACGGACGATCGAGCCGAGGGGCGGGGCCATGGCGGCGAGGTCGCCGTGATCAACGGCGACCTCGTGAACAGCGGAGCGATCGACCGAGTCTGCCGGACGAGATCGAGTTGATCAACGCTGCTCGTTGTTTTCTCATCGACGTTGACAAATTCTGTAAAGCTTGTGTAAAATGTAGGAGGAGGTTCTACACTCGTACGATACAATACTACGATATAAACAGAGAAATACTGTTTTCTTCCCCCCCGAAAGACTAAATCTACTGTAGCCAAGTGGAACGGACGGGGTGTAACTATTGGGTCCGCCGGACCGGTAATGAGGTGCACGGTCCTGATTAGGTGAAAGGAGGCACCTGCAATGAAGGAATATGTGATGTATTTGTGTTATTTTAGAGCTTCCTGAGCAGTGCACCCAATGGTAGCTGGGGGAAATCCAAGTGGGGGTGGCTGGGTTGCTGAACAGGTGTGTGTGGAAGTAGAATCTTTTGGGTTTGTTTTCTGGTTAATGGCAGTTATTTGTGATTACTTATGTTTTTGTTTTCATTTCTTTTCTAGTTAGCGGGACGCTGCCTTGGTCTTTTGTTTTGTTTATTTGGCTTTAAATTGTTTGTGATGCCGATCTTATCACATGGTCTGTGAACTCCTCCTGCCTGCTAAACCAGCTGTCACTGGTTACTCCACATAGTTTGGTACCAATAAAGCATTTATATTTTTATAACACTGCTTCCTGTGTGTATGTGCCTTTACGGAGTTGTGAACCGGATCTCTGTGGTAACCGGGTGCTACACTACAAAGGTACTCATATTTCTTTTAACACTAAAAAAAACTAGTGCGATAAATGTGGAAACATGGTGTTAAAACATGATTATAAAAAAGCTGTTGCAGTGCAAACCTTCTGTTGTTCACCAGTTTGCTTTCTCATAATCAGCAGCTCAGTTGCATCTTCTTTCATTTTGCTCAAAAGACGTTGAGAGGGACTTGTTTACTGTGAACTGCATTATGTGGCAGGAACCACAGCTTCCTCTGGGTGTGTGGAGACACAATGGGGTCAAACGTTTGGCATTTATCAAGTGAAATTGGTTCAAAACAAAAGCATTTATCCTCATTTATCCTCGGCTCCCTCTCCGTATACTTCAGAGAGTCAACACCACTGTTCTCCCTTTTGTTCTTTTCCTTCTCGACGGCTAACTGTTAACAAGAAGGAACTGTTTTCTCATCTCTCGGAGTGAAGGACGACAGACACAAGAGCTCTGTTTGTAAAGCTCCCAGCTGACTAATAAACAGCGCCGACTAGACCGGAGTGTAGCGGCCGAGTCAGAGACGAGCAGCGCGGGCGTGCTGACGAGATTTCGTGTTTTGTCGACAAAATGGTCCTGAAACACAACCAGCAGCCGCGCGCTCCGATCAAAGCAGAGAGGGTGTCATCTAACACAACCATCCCCATGTTCACAGACACGCGTGACGCTCGATGAGCCGCTCGTCTGGTGCGTTATCCATTTAACCTGCTGTGCAGAACACAAACAGAGGAAGGCACTCAGAGGCAGACGCAGAGGGTCGCACACAAACGGCGCTTTTGTACCGGACCGTTCTGCGCAACGCTCTTTCTCACAACAGCAGCTGCACCACTGGACATGTGACGGACAAACAAACAACATGAAGCATCCTGTGCATTGGATTTCACAGGAAGGATTCAACGCCTCGTGGTTCAGTTTTGCTGCAAAAGAAAGTGCGCTGTGACAGTAAATCGACCGCAGCTAAATGCTGGTTATAGCTGCTCAGAAGGCGACCGCACACAACAACGCCACACGCTTTGGAAAAGCCTCTCCCGGAAGACATCCGTGGTGTTGCACTCGGTTGTGCAAAGGAAGTCTGTGTGTAGAAGGAAACAAAAAGGGATTTGAGAGTTCGGATGTTGCCTATTTTCTCACCTTTGCACATCTGGGCCGATCACTGCGTCACGTGATGTTGGACTGTCTGCATGTTTCAGGTTTTAGATGCTGTTCGACGACATGACAAGCCCTTACTTTGAAGCCTATTGAGGACGTTGGTGTTTGTGACTTCATGGTGGAAGATACCGGATTTTTACACGTTAAGATTACCGCTTGTAAATCCTAAAAAAGAGACAGGAAGATCTCCCTTCCAAATATGCAGTTCCACTCGCTGAAGAAGTTCATGTGAAACAGCAGAAAGATTTGGGAATAGCCAAGTAAGGGAGCCTTTTGAAATGCACAAATACTGTACATACTGTTTGCATTCAACATGTTTTGTAAGAATCAAATCAATCAATAAGTGGCTCGAAATCATCAAAGAAATGAATGAGATGGAAATATGGAAATATGCTAATAAGCGTGGCTCCCTCACTCATTCAAATGTAACTGGCCTTCTTTCTGCTCGATGCTTTGGCGATCATGGGTAATTAATGTGCAAATACTTGCTGTCCATCATGTATAAAGTGTGTGACGTGGACGTCATGGTGCCTGGCAATGATGTTGCTGTTCTGTGAAATTGTTTTTCGACATGAAAAAGATTTTCCCATAAAACATACGCAAGTGTCAAAGACCTAAATCTGGGTTGTTAATGTTATTTTGAAGAGAAGTTTTAACGGGAAGCCGGCGTGGTTTCCATTACAGCGGATGCCACGGCGGTAAAACACATCTGGTGTATTTCTGTAAAGTGATCCATTTGTGCGATTCTCTCACAGCCCATCCAGACACACTCACGAGGTCCAGGAGACAGACAGGACAATAAAAGGGATCGTGGGTTTCTATGTTGCATCTCGGAAGGGTCCTTCTGGGAACGACAGTACACGCGTCAAGTGTGCATCTGCATCCCCGCTTCATGAGCAAAGTGTCTCAGAAGGACAAACACAACACACTCCTCAGGAAAATCCTTATAAGAGCACCATAACAAACCAGACAGCCCGAGGGCGGAATCATCCCGCAGCCACCGAGCATACGCGTTTACCGCACTCACAGAATATTCAGATATTTACAGGTTTGAAACGTGCATCACATGCTGAGAACCAGGCAACGATAATTCAAGCATGCAGAATACAACGTTTAGAAATCTGACAGGCACAAGCATGAGCGCGTCACACCTTTGCGGCTGCCTCTTTATGTGCCGACAAGCGGCTCATATTCTAAAAACAATATTAAGTTCCTGTTAGTGACGAGTAAATTCAGACATCTCCTTAAGGGCAACTTGTTACCCCGTCTCCATTAGAAGCCTAAAGAGCTTCGCAAACCGGCACACCAGGAAAAAAGCTAAACAAATGCAGTTGCACTCGACTGAAGCTCCTCATTATAACATGTCAAACGCCAAACGCACACATGGGGATACCAGGCTGCTGATGTTCAAATAGCTTGAGGCATCTCTTCACAAAACACGCTCCCTGCAAAACGCATCAGAGGGAGAAGCAGGAAGAAGAAGCACTCACCGCAGAGACGGTGAAGTGGTTCGTCAGCCAACACACTGCAAACTAGTTCTCTGGACCAGGAGCCTCCATCTGCTCGCTGCCTCCAGGATTCCCGGTCGTGTCAGCGGTGTGGAGGCTACTTTCAGCCGCACTGATAGTGATGGAGGCTGTGCTTGTTGTGAATAGAACGAAAGAGGCCCGACAATAGAAGCCATTGTTCCTTCACTGCACTCTTCTGTCCCTCTCTGACCCCCCCCCCCTCACATTGGGGCAGGGGTGTGAAACGGAGGCTGAAAAGGAGACATCTGCAGCCCCAGGCTCCCACTGACACTGCACACACACACACACACACACACACACACATTTGGCAGATCCACCAGTCTCCTGCAACCCACTTTCAACCTATTCAGCCTCCAGCAACTGGGAGAGCCTTTAAAATACAATATGTATAAGATGGCAAAAGCCTCAGAGAAAGAGAAACATATCCAACAACCTTGTCCTGAGTCAAAGTATTTGCATCAGAGCTTGAACATCGATACAGCACTTGCTGTTTTCCAGCACTGTTATTATCATCTTATTCTCTGATTAGTATTTCTCATTTAATTCACTCAATTGTTGGACGACATTCTTGCAAATTGTCCCGTCCTGCCAGCAAATCTTCTGTTCAACACCGAGAGACGCAGAGAGAGAGAGAGAGAGAGAGAGAGAGAACAGAGTAAACTAAATGGATTAGGGGGATAATAACAGAGAAAATGAGGCTCTCAGAGTGTCACACAAACTGTGTACTAATCTAAAACGATGTCTCGCTCCACCGCCGGCTGCTGGGAGCTGTTATTTTGTGACCCAATATGGTGGTTATGTGGGCAAGCAGCTGTTGAGCTGCAGGTCAACACGCCGCTGCTGTGACCAGCAGCTCAACATCTCACAGTCTCAGCGACCGGCCATCAGTCAAGTTCACCGCTCACACACACACGCACACACACACACACACGCACACACACACACACACGCACGCACGAAACGAAATACGGGAGGAATTTAATGACACGTTCAACAACAACATGACCTTCTTCGATTGCCTCCAGAGCGATGAGAGTTCTTGTGTGTGCAGGTGGAATGAAGCTATTTATGCCTCATACTAAACATGCAATCGTAAAGGCCAGTGCATAACGCCAAGTCATAAACGCTGGTCGTATCCAGGCCGCGAGGCACTTTCCCCAAGCTCCCAACGCGTTTCATATTCATCCTTAAGTGAAGATTGAGACTGAAAATATTCTCGTGTTAAAACAGCGCAGAAGGCTGCGTCGGTCTGAGCGCGAGTTAAAGGCGGCCTGCGTACGTTTATGTACGTTTAACATCTTCCCCAGTCTTTTGTTTTAGAGCGATCATTCCATTTTACAGCAAGGCTGCAAAATTGGAGCTCAAAACCTGTCCTTTGGTATCACATTTAACATAAAAGTGTGTCAGTATAAACACTTCCGCTTCACAGATTCAGCCGGAGGACAGACCGCTCAGAGAGGCGGATAATTGGTCACATCTTGTGGACGTAAGTGTGACTGTTTCCTGTCTCGTATGCGAGGACAAAGCTGGAGAAGGGAGGAGAGGAAGACGAGCAGCTCAGCCCTGGAGTGCGCACAGTGAATGAAATGTAAAAATATCTATATATCTTTTTGTATCCATCCAATGTTCAAGTGCTCCCCAGGAGACAGCACCATGGCCAGTGGACCCCAGAGGACTATGAGCACAGAGGGATTTGGCTCAAGTGGAATATAAAAGGAGGGAGACGGTGCATTCTGGTCTCAAACCTGTTAAGCAGCACAAACAGTGAAGTGTAAACACGCAGTACCGTCTTACAAAGCTGAAGTGATGTATTTCTGAAGTACTTTCTGTCTTGAAAGCCTGTTTATTCCCTGTTGTCTGTGCATAACTGTACACACCGTTTGATTGGACGACTGACATACTGCACAATGCCTTGCATACAACAACTGTTATGTGCAGTGTTCATATTTTGCAGCAGCCTGAAGTTGGATCCACATAGTTCTAGAACCACAAAGAATCTATAAACATTGTCCGGCATGAACATTGTTGTTGTACCTAGAATTAGGAGACGCTGCGCTGAAACAGACCTGAACGTCTATTCTGGGCGTTAACGACCAGTTCCAACCAGAGAACATTACCGCCTCACTTCCCCAGCTGCACAAAACCCCCACATCTCATCATGCCTCTCCTCTCAGCGCCGCACCGTGCACGACAATACCGAAGGGTCAAGTTACGGTTATCTTGAGGCCGGGAAATTAATTGTAACCAACACCGTTTCCCTTATTTTTGCCGTCTTGCTTCATTTCTTATTCAATTCCAAGGATACTGCAGTTGCTGCTGCGGGAAACATGAAACACGGCGCTTCCCGTTGCCAGAGAATTAAACTCGACGAAAGCCTTTCGAAGCTTTTACGAACCGCCCGACTAGCAAATCATTATTCTGTTCCATTAGTTACCAATAAAGCCGTCGCAATGATTGGTTCATGAAGGTGGATACATTCTAGTGCGACACTTACATCGAGCAGTGTGTGTAGATGCTGGTCCTGGAAAACACTGTGAAGGAAATCTAGATCCTTTTCACTGCAGTCGGTCAAAGCGTGGATCTCCTCTAAACTGTCCAACACCTGAGAGACAGCCCCTGCAAAACACACACACACACACACACACACACACACACACACACGCACATTAGAGCAATGGTTCATCAGTCACCTCAAGGCTCTCTGAATGCATTTGCGGTGAGCAGGCACATGCACTGAAACACTTTCCGTTTCCTAAAAGCAGTAAAGATAAGATGCTAAAAACGGAAAGACGACCTCACAAAGACGTAAGAGCACAGCACACAGAGCACCAGCGGATACCTACGTTCTGCTGCTAGTAGTCCTAGCAGGCAGGAAGCATTAACAGAAACAGACACACAGATAAACACAGATGTTAATATCCACAGTTGGAAGAAACTATTGTTGGGAAATAGAAATGTGTCTACAAGTGTTGTTCATGTCAGTAACACAATGAGAAGGATAAACGCATTCTGAACCTAAGGCACGACAGGAGCTGCCAGCAGCTCCTCACACCAAGTAAAGCTGGCTGCAGCCTGCATAGAGGGGCGGGGTTTAACGTCAAACCTGTGATCCCACCTCTGACTGGTCCGTGCTCGTGCTTAACGGACACATATATTTTACTTGAAGCCTGCACGGTGACCAAACTCAAACCAAAACGTGGCTTTTGTGTGCCGACACTCTTCCAGTAATGAGAGGAAACGTCAAACGGGAGAGGAGAACACGAGGCAGCATTTCCTGCTCAAACAGTCACCCGATCCCCGTGTGTGAGGTTTGCACTGGAAGGTGGATGTGGTGCGTTTGAACACAGATAGGATAAAGTCAGCTTGTAGACGTAAGAGCTCTCTCTCTCTCTCTCTCTCTCTCTCTCTCTGCAGGGCCGGACAGAGAAAAGCAGAACTTCAACCAGAGGAAGGAACTCTGAGGGAGGAAGTGTGTCAAAGATGAAGGGATAACAAATGTTATGTTCACGGCGAGCGATCGTCTCTGTGTACCTGAGGAGGTGGGGTCTTCGGAGAAGTCATGGAGTTCCTCGGGGGGGTCGCCATAGAAGGAATTAAACTTGTGACTGGACACTGCAGCCAGAACAGCCCCCTGAAACACAACCACATGTGTAGCTGTGAGGGTTTATCTCATCATCTGACGCGGGGTGATGGGCTCATGAAAACAAGCTGCAAAATGTGACAATGCCTGCATGTCAGTATGTGTGTGTGTGTGTGTTGATGCAAACCTTCAGCTTCCTCCTGGAGTTGAACTTCCTCAGCTGTTCCACCGTCTCTGGCAGGTGGATCTTGTAGGCATATCTGTCCCTCTCCTTGGAGATGAGAGAAATGTGTAAGCTGCATCACAAGGCAATAAGCACTGCCACAAACATAGACGTGACATTCATGGCTGTAAACAAAGCGCTGCGGTTGATGCGAACGGAACAAAATGATGATGTTGAGCAACAATATTTAAGGGGATACGTGAACCCTATTTCCTCTTTTTGGTCAGCAGCTTTCTGAGCAATGAGTGCCGTGGTTTATGGTATTGTGGTGCAAGTGTGTATGTTGCGCGTCAAGGGGCAGCTGAGGGGCAAGAAGTCAACAATAGATGCTGCTTCAACTGGACATTGCAAACAGGAAGTGGACTTGTCTAAACTTTAGCTTTCTACTGTTGGGTAGCTGACTAGAATGTTGCATCGTAAGCTTTAAAATGTGAAGATTCTGACAAATAAACAACATGAACATGGCTACAAAGCGTCACTGCGTGCTCTGCGTTACCTTCAGCCAGGGGTGGTTGAGAGCCTCGTAGACGGTGATCCTCTCAGCGGGGTCCAGCATCAGCATGCGCCTCACCAGGTCCTTAGCGCTCTCTGAGATCTGGGCCCATTGCCGTGGATTCATCTACACACAACGGGTATAAACAGACATGTCAGGAGACCACCAAGCATCCATATTCCTAAACGTTAAGGATAGTTCCAGTCAGGGGATATTTCTGTAGTCGCGGCCATCTTTCCTCTCAGTGATAATGGAGAAGCTGATATCTAGGAACACAGCAATGGGGTGAAACTTCACTAAATGTTCTCTTTCTCTTTATTTATTTGTGAGCAAAAAACAAAAGAGAGTCCAACTCCATTTCGCCATCAGCTTTTTTGACACGTCTGTAGGTCTTTTCATTAAGCGGGAGATGTTCGGCGGTGGCAGGAATTCCCCGTGTGGACGATTGCTCGTAGTTACAGTTTAAACGCTTTGACAAACGTTGCTTATAATCCTTCATTGTACAGGGAAACTGGACTTCGAGCTATAGCAAGACCGGTACTCAAAACCAGGAAGTTGATGTTCACAACGGGAGGTTTTTGTAATTTTCTCTTCCAAACAAGTTGGACAAATGTGGGAATTTGTTGAAAGCGCACCATGTTTCTTTGTTCCATCTGACATTAGCAATGTTGGGGTGTTCCCAGATCTCAGCCATTTACTCTGAGAGCTGATTATGTAACTGATTGGAGCGACGTACGGCCAAAGACTGTCATATCTATGACCCGCTGCCCTCACCTTGTATTTGCCCCTGCAGATGGCTTCGAACAGGCGCTCCTTGGTGCCGTAGAAAGGCAGACAGCCTGAGAGCAGGATGAAGAGGATGACTCCACAGCCCCACACGTCCACCGGTTTACCGTACGGCTCTCTCTTCACCACCTCTGGGGCCATGAAGTGGGGAGTTCCTACCCGACCTGGGGTGAGAGGGAGGCCAGGTCATCACAGTGTACAACTCTAAACACACGCAAAGTCCCAGACACAGTGGCGCTCAATAAGACTTCTTTATACCTTATGAATGGTCTCTGAAGCGGAAAAAGGAAATGTTTTTCTGCAATTCATGAAACTATGTATTTCCTACTGTGGTTCTATTAGACAAAACAGGAAGCAAACCTTACTGTTGGTTTGTCCCTTATTTCTAGCCAACAGCTGACGAACTAGACAGTTGTTCACGTTCAAAATGTGTCAAAACTGTGATTACCAAAAAGAAGAATTTCTCCGGGGGTGTGTGAATTTTAAGTACCGCACGACGATGTGTGATTGGTCACTAAAACATCAAGCCGTTGCTTCGCCCCATCTGTGATGCAAGTGCTCCATATGTTCCTCTGTGTACGGATTCGAGTCATTAGGTAACGTGCTGATTGGACAGTTTTATCCAGACTTTAATGACTTTAATGACATGCAAACACATGCTGTACCTCCGGCCACCAGTCCCGACTCCCCGAGCTGGATGGCGACTCCGAACCCCCCCAACTTCACCGGCGCGGAGTTCTCTTTGGACGCCAGCAGCACACAGTGGGGCTGAGAACGAGAGGAGAGAGAAGAGATGCTCGTCCTTAGCTAATTAAAGAGACACACCCCTCCTATAAATAAAGGAAATCACATGTGCGAGACACACCCGAACCCCCAAAACCATCACCCACCACCACCACACACCCGAGTAACCCCCCACTGTAGGAGGATCACAGCAGAGGAAGAGTGATGTACACGTTATCTTCTGCTCCAGTATCTCAAGCAGAATGTCAAGTTTGTTTGAGTTACAATCTAGTAAATTCATCTATTTTATTCTGACAAAGACCTTTTCTCAAGAGAAGAAAAGAAATAGAAACACAGTGACTGCTAGCGGAGAAATTAATCAACTTGCAAATTCATTTTTAGTTCAACACTCTTGTGAGGGGAGGAATATGTTAGAATACTGCAATGTCACATTATTCCATTACCTTCTCCGGAAAAACTCGAGCGTGACTTTTTTTCGATTTGCCCAAAGTTAAAGCATCCTTTCACGTTCTCTTTTTGGATTTCCTTATAGCTCATCATATGGAAAACATGTGTGGTTGCTAAAACCTTCCAACACATAAAACATGTGCACATATATGGCATACCTATCTGATACGTGTACGTATGACACACACAAAAACGTCTGTTAATAATGCCTCTGCTCAGAAGATGTCATAATATGATTAACACTCACGAGCAGATGCGCGAGTCCCCCGACCCTTTGCCTGCACATTTAGCTCGAGAGGCTGACGGCAGCTAATGTCTCCTGGGTGGCAATTTAAACATGGCCCTGCTTTGCTCTGAAAGCACCGCTTTAATTATTGTTGAGGGCATACGACGGGTATTTCGGGAGCCTCGCAGTCGGCCACACTCGGCGCGGATACCTCCATATTATACTCGGAGGCCGAAGGGGAAAGCATATTGCGTACATACAATTGGAGCATGCTCTGTGATCCCACTGCTTGCTCTCGTGTGTGTAATCAGAAGGTCCGCCCTAAGCCCTGCCCTGCCTTTCTCTCTATCACGGCCCGAGTTCTGCAAAGTGGTAGTGAGGAAAGAGGGGGTTGACCACAGCTTGAAGGTTTTCTCTGTACAACATCACCACATTCTGCACTTCAGCATTTCTCTGTATACTTTCCACGACGCCGCCGGCGAGGACACGCTTCACACGGAGAGGAGACCAACTCTACGCGGCGGCTGCTCTTATCTGAACTTGTGATATTTGGAGACTGGAATATAGACAACAGCGGGGAGTTGAAGACGCAAAAGACAGAAGGAAGGGACCTTGAACTTTATGAGGACGGCATATTGCACAGATTAAGCTCGAGGGAATAAGCTGGAGTGAGCGAGAGGAAAAGAAAAGGACGAGCAAAAGCACAAGTGATTCTACTCCACAGCAGAGTTTGTGTGCAAGAAGAAACCAGAGCAAACATTTCTTTCATGGACTTCAATGACTTGGTGAGTACTTCAACAAGTTCCAGTTTGAAGTATTTACAACATTTCAAGCTGCTAAATGAAGGGCTGCGTACTTCGAGCACAGCGAGCTCTTTACTACTAATTCAGTCACTGATCTTTTCCTATGAACTGACTGGACGTGCACTGCTGGTTTAGTGCATTATGATTAAGAAAAACACTAGAACTCACGAGTTCTGCATTTCTATTCATAGATGATGTCACGCATAAAGCAAAGACCCATTAACCTGCACAGTTATTCATGCTGTGGGTTCTTTCTGGTGGTCAGCTGGTGGTATATGTGATTATTGAGGGCAGGATTGAGGCTAATCCATACATCTGGACCACACAAGCCTGCACTAATGAATCAAGTAGTTTATCATGTGAAGCAAAAAAAACCTAATCCAAAACTATTCCACACTTCTTTTCTTCCCATTTTGCAGGACTGAGGATCACAAAGACCACCATGACAGGAAACGTCTCCGCCACGTCCGCCACAACCGGCGAGATGAACTTCACCGCGACCCCAGAACCCTGCGTGGACCACGGCGCGCTGCAGAGCCCCTTGGCGGTGCTCTACACCATCATCTTCGTCCTGGGTCTCGTTGGGAACCTGGTGGCTCTGCTGGTTTTCTTCTGCGTCGACTCCAAGAAGAGCTCGGTGCGGGTGTTTCTCATAAACATTGCCTTCGCCGACCTGCTGCTGGTGGTGTGCCTGCCGTTCAGGATACTCTACCACAGCCGAGGCAACGTCTGGACCCTGGGTCCCATCTTGTGCAAAGTGGTGGGCCAACTCTTCTACATGAACATGTACATCAGTGTCACGCTGCTGGGGCTGATCAGCGTGGACCGCTACCTGAAGATCCAGCGAGGTCCGAGGGTGCAGCACAGACTGCGGACCACGAGGTGGAGCACTGGCATCTGTGCGGCCGTCTGGACCGTGGCCTTTGCTTTCACTTTGGCGCTCCTGATGCCACAAAATCCCCCACAGTCGGACAGGTTGGTGACACCTGTAGAGCTGCCCCCGCTTAGACTCATTTGGTCAATTTAGTCAATTCGTCATTTTTTAAATGCTGATTGACTTATTTCCAAGAAATCTAAAGTGGTGCTTTTGCATGATCCTGTGAAAAAAACTCTCTTCTTAGACAGCTCGTCTTATAGTCAAACTCTGTTATCTATTTACTGAGTCCTACTGTTTTTCTCCCCCAGACATGTTGCTGTTTCCAGGTGTTTCCACTACAAGAGGCTCCATAACGCAAAGTGGAAAGCCTACATCAACATATTTGTGCTGGTTGTCTTCTGGCTGACCTTCGTCGCTCTGGTGGTGTCTTACGGGAAGATCGCGCTCAAGCTTCTGAGAGCATCGCAGGAGAAACCGGACCTGCCCAACGCCTCCCGCTACACCCGAACTGCCAGGAAGTCCTTCTTCATCCTCTTCCTCTTCACCGTCTGTTTCGTGCCCTATCACATGGTCAGGGTGTTCTACATAAACACCCAGATCACAGACACCACGTGTTTCTGGCAGGGCGTTGTTGACAAAGCCAACGAGGTGGCTCTGCTGTTCTCTGCCCTCAACAGCTGCCTGGATCCTGTTATGTACTTCCTGTTGTCCTCCTCGGTGCGGAAGGAGGTGCTGCGCTTGGTGGGCAACGTGTGTTGCGTGCGAGACGTCGGTGGAGCCAGCGGGAGCAGCTCCAGCGTGGAGCCGGACAGTAAGAACGGGAGGACGACCAGAGGACGGGCAAGCGTCAGCTTCAGCAGCCACCTGAAGGAGAAGACAACGACCGAATCCAGCCAAGCTGGAACGCAAAGGCACTCCGAGACGGCGAGTCGCCACCTTTTCCAGAGTAAACATGACAGCAGCCACGCTGCCGAGGAGCAGTCGCTCTCCTCAACACGCGCTTCTATTTGCTGCTGTCATCTTACAGGAGTAACATGAATTATACATTTCTACATCTACAGTGAACAAAAAAAAAGGTGGCGCAACAGCAGCTTCATCAGTTTGATTCTCCTGTCTGAGCGAATACAAAGTTAGCTCCTTAAACTTGCCTTCTAATTGTGTCATTTTGCTGAAGCTTGCTATGTGAATGGTGTCATACTGCCAACATGTCCTCTCTGTTTTAAGCAACAACCTGCTATCACCTCCGGCCAAATCGATCCCACAACTATAACACTGTTACACCGTTAAATCTTTGCACTATTGTTTCGTCGGTTCATGTCATATTATTCTGTTTTATTGTATATATTGTGCATTATTATATTTAACATGTTGTACTCTGTTATTTGCATTGCTTTGTTTTACCTGTACCTATAAATGATTAATAAAGATCTCCCCTTGCAGGATTAATAAAGTACCTAATCTCATCTAATCTATCTGGTTTAATGTTTACCGTGTTCACCATCTTAGTTTAGCTTGTTAGCAATCTCACATTAGCTAATTAGCATTCAACTCAAAGTACAGCTGAGGCTGATGGGAAACTCTGCAGTTTTGCAGGTGTTTAAATGAGCAAAGGTATTTGACAAATTGAAGTTTGGACCTGAAGGTGGCAGTAGAGTCATGATGTCATTAGTAAACAGCATGCGTTGAGATAACAGTGATAACTTTGACCTGTTGACCACCGAAGCCTCTCTTGGTACCACGCTTATCTGCACCACATGTAACAGCAATCCTTTGAGTAGTTGTGTTATATAATGATGGTCACTCTGGACAAAAAGGTTACAATGTCACAACCAATTTCTCAGAGCTTCAAATTGCTTATTTTGTCCAGATTCAAACATTTTAAATGTACAATGAAGTAAAATAGAGAAACGCTGCTAACATCTGGAACCAATGTTCAGAATGTTTTTTCTTGATAAATGACCAAATCAATCTATTGTCAAATTTGTTGATGATTCATTTTCTGGCGATTGACTGAACGATCAATCATTTCAGTTCAAGAAGAAACCCTGAACCTGATCAGGGACTTTGTTGTGTTCTTCAGCGAGGGTTCATCCTCATATCCGCCCCCGTATTAATGTAGAGTAACCAGTGACATCAAGCACTGCTGGAGTACAAACAATGGAGCAACACGTGACCCTAAGAAGACGCGGACGACATCAAAGCCGGAACTTTCCCGACAAACGACGACGATCACAGAGAAGCTTTTACTGAGATGAAAGTGTCCGGCTTCACCGAGGGACAACCACTAAGGACGGGGGTCTCGCCTTTGTACTGGATCTACTTGCTTTCAAAGCAAACGCCACTGTGGTGGTTAGTCGTGTTTATCAACTGAGGATTTAAAAAGAATTTAAACGGGTCAATCAATATAGATACCGCAGTGTGACGAGAGGAGAGAGAACACTTCCAACTCTCTCTTCTCCTCAGCTAGAGCAGCAGTGCCACCACAAGGCAGAATGAAACAACCGGCCGTGATCACATCCCTGCTGTGTAGTGAGGACTGAGGGGGGGGGGGGGGGGGGGGACTCTAAATTCTACATGAGGAAATAAACAATATTAAAACGTATACTGTCAGCATGCTCCACCTTTCAATGTAGGACTTATTAAAATACACAAGCAGAGAGCGCCACACCTTCTCAGCCTCTTTTTCTGTTCTCGAGCAACACACTACGTAACGTTCGTCATCACGCATATGGTAATTGAGGAAGTAGAAAACAAATATAGCACCCGTAACACTGACCCAAACACATACTTTACACACACACACACACACACACACACACACGAGAGACCGGCTCTATCGTGAACCGCTAGTTCGATAAGAAGCAGGAAGTTACAGAGTGGTTTTGCATCTTTGAATTCTTCATTTGCTGCCGTTGATGTCTTTGAATGATCCCGTCTGTGGTACGTATCACGCCAACATGATCTAGATGTTCATTTGGATACGTATCCTCATTCGCTGACTGTTTATAATAATAATAATAATGTACCTGTGGTAGTCTCAACAGATAAAAAGAGTTTAATGAGCGTTGGGTGTTCAAACACTGTTAAAATATTGCGGAACATTACATCAATTTGTCCGTCACTTTTGCACCTTTTCTTTCTGGTAAACACGTATGGGGTGTTTTGCTCGAAGACGAGAGTAAAACATTGACTAATAATTAGCCTCAATCTGCTTTACCATCTGTGCGTTTCTATATTTAGGATAACATCTCAAAAATGAAGAAGAAAATACATGAAAATTTGAAGGAAAACGAAAAATATCTAAATTCTAAAATGCTGCAATATGTTGAACGTTTTCTTTTTTTCTGCTCAAATATTTTTAGGCAATGACTTCAGGGGTAGTTTGAAAATGAATGTACGAGTTAAAATGAACACCGGTTCTGTGTATCTATCGCGATCATATCGCACCGAGACAAGTAAAAGCGCTGACCTGTTTAATCTGGCTGAAGGAGTGTTTTCTTCAAGTTTCTGTGTTGTTTCTCTGTCCTCTCTCTCTTATCCATCATCTTCCCACAGATCAAATGGATAACGCCTCCCTCGCCCCCTCCGTCCTCTGCCCCACCGCCGCCACGCTCTTCTTCCTCCCCTCCGCCTACACACTCCTCTTCCTCACCGCTCTGCCGGGCAACGCGCTGTCTTTGTGGGTGTTCCTGCGGCGCATCGCCACCCGCTCCCCCGTCCACGTTTATCTGTCCCACCTGAGCATCTCCAACCTGCTGCTGGCCCTCACCACGCCCTTCCTGGCGGCCTACTTTGCGAGGGGCTGGGTCTGGACACGAAGCGGCTTCCTGTGTCAGCTGGTTCTGCACGGCATCACCCCGGTGTTTTACGTCAACATCAACATAAGCATGACGATCCTCACCTGGGTGGCCCTCAGCCGCTTCGCGGCCCTCATCCAGCACACCCACGCCTCCAGGCCGAGCGGCTGCACGACGCTGCTGCCGCACGGCTTCTTCGCCCGTCTCACGCAGGCCTCCTTCGCCAGCAGGGTGTGCGCCGCCGTGTGGGTGGTGACGGTCGGGAGCACGGTGCCGGTGACGGTTTACTACTCTGTGAACGAAGCCATGAGCGGCGATGCGGCTGTGAAGGATGGCTGTGCGGAGGTGTGCTACAACCCCGCGGTGGAGGTAGGGGGCAGGCGGTCTGCCATGCTGGCCGTGCCCGTTATTACCCTGTTCTTTGTGTTTTACCTGCTGGTGCTGCTGTTCTACATGACCGTGATGAGGCATATCCGACGCTCACGCCGCAGCACAAGGGTCAAGACCTCCCAGAGCCTGCTGGGTCGGGTGCTCCGCAACATCGTGGTCATCCAGGTGGTTATAAGTTATATCATACGACTTTAAAGTACGTTTATTGCATTGAACTAATTCCCATTGCTTGAGTCAAACATGAATCTATATCATAAAACCGCTGTCGTCCATATTTTACCTGAATCCTTTTTAACCTCCTCCTCTCAGGTCGTTCTTTCAGCTTGTCTGCTGCCGTACCATATCTTCAAACCCATCTTTATTTCTTTGGTAAATGACCAACATCAGCTGATGTATTCACCTGGCAACCACTGTCATCCACTCTCCATCTTCGTCGAGGTGACTGAATATCACCGTGATGCAAATGAAGGCTATTCTTTACTACCGTACCGAGTTATGACGAGTTTCTCCCTCCTCTTCCTCCAGCTGAAGAACTGCCTGCTGCTTCTGGCGGCATTGAGAAGTGCAACTGACCCTTTGATGTACTACCTGTTAGACAGGACCTTCCGCCATCAAACCCTCAGGCTTTTAAGGTGCCACCAAAACAGCCCCGGAGGCAGACCCACGAGTTCGGTGATGGGAAGTGACAATCAGAGGGCCGGACACGTGGAGGACGGAACTGATTTAACTCAAGGAACTGTTATGTAGCCGGAAAATGTTTCTTTTAAATGAACACGGACGTTTAAAACGTATAAAGTGATGGCGTCCGGGTAGTCTAGAGGTTAATATATAAATATATAAAAGTGCAATGTCTTATCTTAGCCATGTCACTCCTTTCAAAATAAAAAAAACTAAATAAAAAAGTGTTATGTATGTGTTATGTATGAGAAAAAACGTCTAATTTTCAAATGTACAAGGAAATGCTTGTGGAGCACCAATCATGTGCAACAACAGGCTATAAATATTTGATATCCACGTGTGCTCAGCCTTGTTGGGTAATTGTGTGTAAATTATGGAGGAGGGATTACAGAACGAGCACTGGTGTTTGTGAAGAAGGTGTTCCAGACGTGTGCTGGGAGAGTTTTCAAGAAGACAATGTTCTGTGAAGTGTGGCCCCTGCAGATGCCCCCCCACACACACAGGCCAGAGGAAAAACACACAGCAGGCATAAAAGAAACGGAGGCGGGAGAATTCACAGGGAGAATGTATAATAAGGAGCGATGTGCTGAGCCAGTCGGAGCCTTTGCTGCTCGTAATATACTGCAGCTGGAGGGATACCATCCGAGGAAAAGTCTCATCTTCCTGCCAGGAGGAGGTGGACACAAACTCAGGCTGAAAAAATAATAAAATAAAAAGAGTACCGACATCTTCTTTCGCATATTGACGCATTTACATCAACGTAGCAAACGACACCATGTGATAAATTGGTCATTGTGTCTTTAATAATATTAATGGTTTTAGAAATGAATGAGAAATGTTAATTGTTGTGTAATAGATAGAAAATTTGATTGATCTGGAAATGATAAATATTATGTTTGCATAATCTGACTGCAGCACGAGTATCTGCAGAGCTTTCAGTTCCATCGACTCGGAGCTTCTTTTGTCAATTTTAGATTTGAGTCACTCCGACTGTGAACCTGTAGAAGATGTGGGGACAAAACAAGGATTCAGAAAAGTGAGGGAGACCTTTCCTGTCCGTACCCAGTGGCAACAACACCATTGTTTTAAAACACTTTCATAAAACCTTTAATTGTTGACATGAAACGGTTTACTGGCCTTCACATGCTTCACATTTGTCATGCACTTATAAAAATAAAATAAAAGTCACGTTGCTTCGGTCTATAGGCAGGAAGGGCGGGTCTAATTTAAGTCCCACTCACTTACCCATCCCCCGACAAACTTCTAGAAGCTGAACTTAAAGCATTTCATCTCTCATTTGCTAAAAACGAATTCCTTACTGAATGATTGTGACTATTATTTAAATAATTCCCCCAATTGTTTGGCTTCAATACAGATACCAGCGGTCCGTATCAAAGACACTGTGTATCTGCTGCATGTATGTACACATGTGTGTGTGTGTGTGTGTGTGTGTGTGTGTGTGTGTGTGTGTGTGTCTGTGTGCATTCTTGCATTGATTTGTTGTTGTTGTGAGAAAAGCAGGAGTCTCCCCAGAGATGGCATTAGTTCCAGTGGCTGTGCATTGTTGTCAAAGAGGCAGGCACACGATGGCTGATTATTGTTTGTGTGTGTTCAGGCAAAAACGCTCCCAGACACGAGAGATCATCGCCACCGGCACTCCCGGGAGGTGGGAGGCCGTTAACGGCACTTTTAAAAGTCACCGGTCTATCAATGAGAAGTTCTTCAGGCAGCGAGCAGGATCCCGTCTTCGCGTTGTCACGTGGACTTTTATTTTCTGACACGCACCTCGTGCGAGAGTGCAGAAGGGTTTCCCGTTCCGGAACTCGCACGTAAAAGAGAAAACAAGCTCAGTTTAACACTCTTCTCTCAGGATGCCGTGTACATAACGAGACCCCGCTTCTCTGTTCTCACATTTCATTTCAGCGTCAAGCTGTTGCACCAAGTGCAAGTTTAAACATAGCGTAGCGTGAACGTATAGCGTGGGCGTTTAAAAACAAGCAAACAGCTGTTGGGCTGCATTCACAGCTGGCGGCAACCTCTTGGTACTGAAGAGCCTTAAACCTGCATTCTGTCTAATGTCTGTGAGGGGGCCACTCCTCTGGTCGTATAGAAGTCTATGAGAAGATGGCTCTACTTCTCTCTTGATTCATTACCTCAGTAAACATGGTAAACATGAGTTTATGTCTCAATCTCTAGTTTCAAGTCTTCTTCAATACAGCATGATGTTCATTTAGTACATGATGGTCCGTTTAGAGTCAAACTGACCATAAAGCAGGGGATGCTTGAGGGCGGGGCTACCTTTGTTTTGTCCAGCTGCGTGCATGCACTGCATATAGAATCATTAATATCACAGGACGGAAATCACGTAAACACGTGTTAAAAAGAGATATCTTGAATTGGAAATCTGCAATGGCAAAAGCACAATAAGAGAATGGAGACGACAAGCTGCGTCCGTCTCTTTGTCTTTTCGACAGTTAGACAACAACAACAACAGCTACAATTACAACAGAAACTGCCATGAATGTGACGAGCGGCGTGGTACGCAAAGGTGTCATTTTGCCATCAAACCCGGACATCGGAGACACATTTCAAACCAGCAGATTGCGTATAAATGGAGGCAGATATTTCTGCATGAGCGTGCGACGGCATGTGTGTGTGTGTGTGTGTGTGTGTGTGACTGTGAAACCTCAATGTCATAATTTCACGGTCGACGCCTGAAGGCCCATTGAATGCCATTAAATAAGCTATTAGCTCTTCCATGCAGCCACACATCATCACAAACAGCACTAACAAGGCAGCTAAGAGTCCTCCGTGTGTCTCACAAAGAGGGCCGAGTGGACCAGAGGCCCGTTTCATCTGGTGAAAACAGCTGACATTCAAGTATTCAGAGTCTTTTCTCCTTCTATTTCAGGTGAGCACCCGGACACAATCATTCAGTCCGGTCTGTTTTCCAGATGTGCGGCTCAAACTCGGGCTTCAGTAGAAAAGACTAGAGGGGAGATTCACTCCGCTTGTCACAAAGTACCTGCAGTGAATGAGATCTGATGGTGTGGGTGTATTAACACCTGCTGACCATGAATGATCGGCTGAAGACGAGACAGTTTTAAGCTCCTCAATTCGGAATTTCGGAGGATATTGATGATCGAAGGATTGCCTCGACACGGCGGCGAACAAACACACAAACTGGGACGGAAACGTGGCCCGTGCGACCACGTGACAATCACAAACAGTTCACTGATGAAAGCACAACTTACATGTCTCGGGGTTATACAGAGACGGCTAGTTCGTTTTAAGATGCTTTAGAAACAGGAGGTCTTACATCTGTATCTGGGTAGAAATCGAATTGTTTCCAGAGTATTCAACCTTTGTTTATTTATGATGCATGTAATAACTCGACTCCTTTCTTTACAGGGCTTGTACAAAGGCAATAAAGAAGTTCATGAATGAGATTTGAGTTGACAGACGATGACAGGAAAGCGAGTGCAGTCGGTCCACGAGACTCAAGGCCGGCTGTTAAGTGAGTCATGAAAAATAAGCGAGAGAGAGTTTTGGTCAAACTGAGACAAGATGTATTGCTGTGAACTAATCAGAATAATATAGCGCGACTCATTTATTGAGGATTAGTGATAGCTTCGATCATATGGCACTGGACCGGCGCTGCAGTGTGCCATTCAATGTGAGGAACAATGAGCAGGAGGCCACAGCGGGAAAGGGAAAGGTGGAGTGAGGGAGAACAACACGCTGCTCGTACTCCGAGTTGTTTTTATCCGTCGCAGCGATGCTGACTCAGGCGTCCGTCAGCTTAGTAAACTGCAACATGGCAAAGCATGGGTGCACTCACACCGTAACCACAGCAAACAGAGAAGTAGTCTCCATCATGACTTGCAGAAAGGCCACAGGAAGGCATTAACGATGGTGCGAGATTTCAGTGTTTCCTGCAGCGACACCGCTATATTATAGACAGCCAAACTATGGAATTCACAGAAGTGAAGCCTGCTGTTTCTTGTGACAGGAGCTCCTTTCACCTTAGTATACCTGGAGAAAAAAGAAATACTACTGACGCATGTTAAGGTATGGCTCTGCAGCAGCGTGGCTCTCTATTCATTTATGTTTCCATCAAAGGTTCTGCCGTGTTTACGGATTCCTCGGGTTGCTCAACACAACATGTGATCGCAGATCAAACATCCAGCACGGCTTCAGCTTCTAAAAACGGTGTGCTATAGCACAAACCCTGCATGTGTGAGGAGGAGAAGGAAAGTTCACCGGCGCTCAAACTTCAGCATTGAGAACACTGAGCCGGATAAAGTCATTCCAGCAGCCCGCGCTGCATCAGCGTGAACGCCGTCTGCGGCAACGAGAGGGCCGAAGGCAAGCGCACAGAAACAGACACGCAAACGGAGCGGCGCTGCCGCCACCGCTGGAGGTCTGCGGTGACGTGGGGAGGAAGAGAAATACTGAGACATCGGGATTCATGACCAGGATTTAAATGGACTCAGTGACTTTCACGCATGGGACGATGTGGCACACTCCAGCTGATCCATGTTCAACGAGGACGGCCTTGTTGCCTCCGCCATGGAGGTCACGCTTTCTGTTCGGTTCGTTTGTCTGTTTGATCAGCAGGATTACGGGGAAAAACAACCGGCCCGATTTTCACGAAACCTGGCGGAGGGGAGTCACGTGGGCTCGGGAAGAACGCGTTCAATTTTGGAGGGAATCCGAATCCCGGGGGTCGACACACACATTATATTCAGACGGCCTTGGCGGAAGTCTGCGCTCTTCGAGTGCCCTTCTAGTTGTTAATGCACTGTGTGTGTGTGTGTGTGTGTGTGTGTGTGTGTGTGTGTGTGTGTGTGTGTGTCCCTTGTAAAGGGCATGAATCTCAGACAGTACATCTGATAAACCAGAGATAGGAGCTCACACAGTCACCGCTAAATGGTGATAACAGAAGTGAACCAAAGTCAAAGCTGCATTTATTCATGTTCTATTCATTGCTGGAGTTCACTGGACATTAACTCAAAACTAGCTACCAGCATATTTCAAATTCACTCCCTCTCGACATAACCCCACCAAAATAGACAATGAACAATGTTCGGTTAGGGTCAGCTGTTTTTACATCAGCTTCCGGACAAATAAAGCAAATATCAGCATTTGGAATGCTGAAACAGCACTCCAACAATAAAGAAAAGGATAACAATACTTGGAATGCTGAATCAGCACTCCAACAATAAAGATTCGAAGAACAATACTTGGAATGCTGAATCAGCACTCCAACAATAAAGAAAAGGATAACAATACTTGGAATGCTGAATCAGCACTCCAACAATAAAGATTCAAAGAACAATACTTGGAATGCTGAATCAGTACTTTGAAATGGGTAAACGAATGCATCTTCTGTCGGGTGTAATGCACCTGAAACCCACCGGTAATGATGGTTCACGACTTCATTCTCAGAGTCAAATGTACGTATTCTTGCTGAGAAACGGGAGATATGTGGAGAGGACGTGTGGCTGAAATGCTTCCTACATCTCTGGGGAACAGCACAACAAACAAAAAAAAATAAATAAATAAATGCACCAGGAGGAAGTAAGATTTTTCATTCTGAGTCAGTGACCTGTGTGAAAAGTGTTCTCTGTGGGCCTCATGTCAACACACACACACACACACAGCCTGACGCTTAAATCTTTGACAGGAAGTCACATTATTAATCAACGTCTTGCCTGTAAATAGTACAACATACTGCCCACGGGCCGATACTTGTTGTGGAAGATGCTGCTGTGACTCTTTAACAGAAAGGCATGCTAGTTTTATATTCATGGAAGGAACAAAAAGCTCCTTCTACATTTAAGTTACTCCTCCCTCATCTATCACCATTTGTATCATCAGAGACATTAAGTCTGGAGAGTACGGCTTTAGGGCCTTCTCTCTCACTTATGAGGACTTTCAGATGAATCCAGATGTGGAGCAGATACTGAGATGTTAGTCAGACTTGGTTCCAGGGGAAATTGATTTATATTTTTCCTTTTAAGACTCTGTACTCATTATGTGGCAATTTACTATCTCGCTTCTATGGATTCCTTTCTTAGTCTCTTCTGTTTGTCAATGTTACCGATTCATTCTTCCCTCTCTCTCTGTGTGTGTCAACGAGAGAAGCCTCTGCCTTATGGATTTGCATTAGGAATCAAGGTTTTAGTTAAAAAGATGCACCGGCTACAATTTTCTGACGCGCCGATTCTTCCAAAGAGCAATATTACAGCGATACACAAATAATGTTCCTTCGTGGACAGTTGAAATTCAATTATATGCTCATAATTAAACAGAGATGTGTTGAAATGTGACCGGCAAACAATGGGCTACATGAGACCGGTGGCTGAGTGGTGGATGCATGTCGAGCTTAGACGTGTGTAAAGGTGCTGTGATGATTTTTGGGTACATTACACCCGACGTCATGGCAAATAAGTGGTGAACTAGAGGAAACAGGAGGCGTACGCAGCTAAAACTAAAGAGACATCACTCTAATAAGCAGGAAATGCACTGAAACACACGTACTGTAGGTGTAAACATGTGCGTCGCCTCCCGTCCTGCTCAACCTACCGGCTGGCTATCGCTCACACATAGACAATGAGACTAAGCCGGTGATTCAGCAGGGATCCGGTGTGGGAGAGCAGCAGACTGAAGACACGGAGATAGGACCGCGTAGGTTACGATGACTAATACCTGAGCACGATGCCGAGGGCACACAGTAACCCACGAGCCGGGAGCTGACTGTGATCATAGAAAACGCGTAATGAGTCTCTTGGAAAAGGCAATAAAACACACATGAAATGAAGCTCTGTGAATATCACATAAAAACGGTTAAACTCACAACTGGGGAGGCTGCCGGGGGAATCGTGTTTTCGCGCTGCTCGTTTGTGAATGTGCGCAGAGTGTGACGGAGGAGACAAGAGACGGCGCTTCGAATGCAAAAGCCTTATTCTATCGTTATTCTTCTTCTCCTGGAGCCAGGCCGGCTCTTCTCACTGCGACGAGTCGGTTACGACCGGCTGACACGATGGCTACCTGCAGCCCACAGCACACGCGAGAATACAAACGCGACTGATGCATCATTAACCTCTTCACACGGATGCGGGCGTGTGGGGAGGAGAAGCAGGGGAACGCGCCAGATGTTCGTTCTGCAGCGGAGAAATGTGAAGAAATCTCACACATGACGTGAACTTCTAACGGTGTAAACTGTGGACTCGCTGTCAGTTCACTGCTCCCTGCCATCCACCACACAGCAGGCTTCGGTCAGAACACTCAAAGCAAGTACTCGTCTTGCTGGGTTTGAATAACACCTGAATTAAGAGTGTTTTATATTCACTAACTCCATTTTGAAGAGTCGCTGATCATTCCCGTGATATGATAAGAGAGCGAGCTCATGAAGCGAAAGAAAATACGTCTGCTTTCTCTCTCAACACCGGCAGAATATCAGTCAATCAGTGTCAAATCCAACTACTGGGAATTGAATGGTTTCTGGATAACACACAGAGCACAGAAAGAGGAAGGAACAACATCTGTTTTTGGATGCAATAACTTGACTGGTACTAAACTCACTTCTTGAGGTTTTGGGAGGCAGTTCTACATGTGACAACGGGCGCCACCTACAGGAGAACAACGCTGCTGCAGCACCACCTACCACCTGTCGCCACCTACAAGCAGAGGAAGTAATGGCCGCTGCAATTTTAACATCTGAACCGTGTTACGAATCCAGTTCATCTTTTGTTTGCATCCAGCTGCTGTTTTCTTTTTGTTTCTCAGGTTTTAATTGGTATCAAAACCGTCTCCCGGGCAGCCCATCAATTAAAAACCACACAATGTGTTTTTCAGATTCTACCATCCGTTATCCAAACACAACAATATGAAAACTAAATTAAAAGTAAATAATAATGTTGTACAAACCTCCAGTAGACTGCAATTAAAATACAATTCAGCTGTGGCTGTCAAGCCTAAAGTGTTTTTAAGATTACGTAAATTATATTCATTTATTTATTATCTGACTCGTTTTTTCCTCAAACACATTTTGGACGATGTGCACCACTAAACCCTCCAAAATCATACAATTGGATCCACACCTGCATGAGTTTTAGTTGGGTGTGCCTGTGGTGATAGTACCACATTCCTGCAGCACTTAAAGGAAAGTAAAGTTAGGAAACGAAGCGTCAGAAATACCTTGACGTCTCGGTGGATGACGTTGTTGTCGTGGCAGTAGCGTAGCGCCTCGAGGATCTGTCTCATGTAGTGACTGAAGGAAAGACGTCGTACAGTTATTGTATTGACGGCAGCACGAGAGAGCGTCTCTAACGGACTGAACATCAAAAATGCGTGAATCCCCACCTGGCCACTGCTTCGCTGTAGACAAAGCCAGCATCTGCCCTCTTTACGATCTCAAAGCACAGGTCTGCTCCATCCATGCTGAGAAAGACAGAGACACACAGAGAGAGAGAGAGAGAGAGAGAGAGAGAGAGAGAGAGAGAGAGAGAGAGGATCAGCGTGAAGGCCAAGTCAGGACTCTGGGTACAAAGGAAAGGTCACACTCATTAACACGTCTCTGTGATTGGTTGTGTAGGTGAAACGGGCGACGCCGGTCAGCAGAGGAAAAGCTGCAATCATGTTTCATCAGTATGATGCCGACAGTATCCAATGACTCGTGGTGGTGAGGGGGGGGGGACTACTTCAGATTTGCGTACTTTCAAACAAACTAAAGAGGGCAATTTTAACTTTTTATGAACATAATTACTTTCTTTTCTTTTGTAAGATTCACAGCTGGAGAGGCCCATAAAGGAAGCCGGGTGTTTTGAAAGATGTCCCGTAGGTACTCCACTAGAGGGAGCTCATTTTGTTACAGGTGAATTTCAAATAAATCATTTTTTGGATTCTGTAAATTTTAAAATGAACAAATGGTTAGGTGGTGCTCTCTGAACCAAAATCCACGTGTTATCAGATGCTATATTTATTTATTTAAATGTATGGACAGCAACACCTCTGCACACTCCTCTTATCCGTCAGTAACTATTTAAGTGTGCGCGTGTCAAAGCAACTTCAGGTTTGAAATCGTTGGACGATGACGTTGCGATTGCGAGAGGAGAACATCTGCACGCGCTGCATGCAGCGCCGAGCCTTCAGGAGGAGAAGCTGCTGCTGTGACGGCGAGCTTTAATGCTTTTGCTTTGGTAAAATCCCTCCAGGGTCATTTAAGGCTTAAACGACGGCGGCTTCCTCGGCCCAGTTAGAACCGGGCTGTAGCCGGCGGTGACGGCGCGTCTCAATGGGCTGGAAAAAGTGTCGCGCCTCACACTCAATGAGCTGCTCGGGATTCAAGCTGTGGCCATTAGTACCTCGGTCCTATCCAGCCGTCTCTTTACTTACACAACACACACACACTGAAGAGTGAATGACACACACATTTATTATGACCCAGTCATTTAGCTACAGCCGATCCTGTCGCTCATAATTGCTCTGTTCTCATTCTTCCCCAATGACTGCCCCCGTCTCTTTGTTGTCACTAAGCCTCTGCACCAATGAAACGGCGGCGTTCTGTAGGACTTGGCAGGGGGCACGTCCGTACTTCCTCCACGCTCACATTGTATTGCTGCTTGACTAGTGAGGAGGGAGGCCTGGAAGACAGGGAGACGGATGAAGCTCTCTGCGTTTATCTCCCGCGTTGACTCAGTTATCTGTTCTCTCAGAGGGCCGCACCGCTCAAACAACGCCGCCGAACTGCCTGCGCTCCCACGCGCCTCTACAGTGTGTACCGAGCACGAGCTCGTGCACAGATGAGCTCCGACACCGTGAAAAATCCCCCTTTTTTAAAAAAAAAAAGGGGAGCTCACTTGCATTTTCCTTGAGAGTGTTCTCGCCTGCACCGAGCCGTATGATGGAGCCGTGTGCCGAAACCCGAGCGCGCTTGCCTGTTCAGCGATAACAGAATTAAACGATAAAGGAATTAGTTCTGGAAGAGGAGGAGAGATGGAGATACAGAGCGGGCCTGCGAGGAGCTCGGGAGAGGCAGCAGCTCTGAGAAAGGCTGGAGGTATAAGAGCTAGTGTGACATCTTAATCTCATCTCTTCCCCTTCATATATATGGTACTGCACCCCCCCCCCCCCCTCCTTACCCAACCCCCATCCTCAGCTAACAAGCTTTCTCATATCAGTGCTGATTATATAAAAGCACCGCACGGTTTCTCTCTGTCCTGCTGTTGCTGCGACCACGCCGTCATCCTTTCCTCCGTCTCCTTCCGCTCTCTCCTCTTTCCTAACACCACCTTCCTCTTCACACTCTCCTGTATGGTGCCACCCACCCCGCTATCTCAATCACTTTTTCCTTTATCCACACGGGTGTCGGCGCGAGGGTCTTTTGATGCCACTTGTGTGTTCAATCATGCTGTGAGTGGGATCCTTACTACTCGAAAACCATGTAGAGCATCCCGTCCGAGCTGTACGTCTCCAGCAGCTCCACGATGTGGGGGTGCTTCAGCATGTGGCAGATGCTGGCCTCCCTCTTCAGATCTGAAAACACAGAGGGAGAGAGAGAGAGAGAGGGAGAGAGAGAGAGGGATGAGCATATGTGGCACCAAGACCAGCAGGCATTCATAGGTGTACTGAACATTTCATTAGTCTCTTTCATTCTTCAACTGAGGACTTTTGAATTGTGAAAGATGAGAAAATATGCGTGTAATGTATGTAGGAGAATTATTCCCACAAGACCATACTCTTATGTTACTTTTTGCTGAACCTGAAACACATTTATTGTCGTACGTATTGTGTCATATACTGAGCCAACAAAGTTTAAGTAGCACCAGCAGTGAAACGAAGAGTACGAGCACTAAGAAGTGTTCATGTGCCCGGAACAGAGCTGGGAGTAGGTCTGGGATCTCTTTGGCACCGTGTCAGATTTTACCGTTTTACTGGCGACATGTCTTATAAGTGGCACGCCCCTCGTCCTAATTTGCAGAACTTTCAGCCTGAAACCACCGACAACGTGCTCCATGTTGAAAGACACCTTTACACCTGTAAGTGGCTGAACCCTGACGCTTTCCCGGCTCCTCTGCCGGCCTCGGGGCCTCCTGAGGGGCCTCCAGCTCGGCTCTCACCGTGAGCAGAGAGGAAAGAGGGAAATGTGCAGCAGAAACACCGTGATGATGACTCATCAGCAAGGTCTCTGCTCTCCTTTAGGTTCAAGTGGTGTTTGTTTGTTGTCATTCCCGTTATTGGAGATCCTCGTACTGTTGCCTGGCAATAGGCATCTAAACCAGAGGAGGGTTAATGGAGGAGGTCACCGACGCTGAGATGATCAACGCGCTGTCTGTTCAGATACTTGAGATCACTGGGGAGAGACGACCGACACAGACAGCAAAGCTCCCGTTCTCATGAGACCAATATGAAGCTTTTTCTTTTAAGTCATTGAAACAGAGAAATAGAAACCATTCGATAAAAGCAGAGTGTTGACAAGACTGACGGGCACGGAGGCCAGAAAAAAAATCACTAAATCTATATTGTATGTAAACTGCATCACACACACACACGCTTTCTTCTTAGGACAACCATTCTGCTCTTCCTTTCTGCTTCCTCCTCCTCCATCATCACCATTTCCACCGGCCGTCTCCCCCCAAAAAAGGATTCAACAGCCTCCTGCAGACGGTCACAACAGTCCTGCAATAAACACAATCATAACCGACACTACTGTCTGAGACAGGCGAGAGAAAGTATTCAAGACCTCTCAAATAATTCACATCCAAGACATTTTAATACTTTCCAAGGAAACTCAACTCAATGCTTTTCAAGGCCTGCAGATACCGTGACTGACAGAAGCAAACAACACGGAGAAAGGCCTAAGAAAGGCAGCACTAACTCATGTGCACGCCCACCTCCGTAGCACAGCAACAGATGGAGGATGTGGAGCACAAATCTGACCGGTTTTACACCAACAGTCCAGAGAGTAAATCCTACAGATTGGATTTGATAAACAAAAGGGATTTGCCGTCACTATGAACATCTAAACATAGCCTGTCCCATCCATCTCGCTTTCATCCTCCCATTCAATCTCCCAATCCTTTGATCCATCCATTCATACTTTCCCCAGAGCAGCTCCTCGCTCCTTCACCTCCTGGCAGCTGTTGTTCACAGACCTTCAGCCAGAGAAGTAAACGTCACATCCAGAAGCTTTCTGGCCGAGCTCACTCTCATCTCATTTAAGGGAAAACTCACCAACGGGGCGCTCTTAAGTGTATTAACCTTTATGATCCGTCTCTCCGGAAATAGCTGCGTATTCCACACTCCCAGTGAGGTATTCCCTCGGCTGCTGCTGCAGCTGCAGCTGATTTATGGACAGAAACAGTGAAAAGATGGGACTGAGATGTGATAGTGTAACACACACACACACACACACACACTATAATGAGCATTTACTGTATTGCTCTTCGATGTATGCAGTGACATTTAATTAAGCTCCCAGTCGAAGCCATGAGCCACTCGTGCTGCAGCGAGCCTCCGCGCTAACATTAAGCTAATCCTCCCGAGGACGGGCACGAGGCGTGGGCTAGCTCTAACGCGATGCTAATGCTGCTAAAGCCGGATAAGTGGCTACCTTAAGGGCACAGCAGCGGGCCACATTTAATGTCATCCAGTGAGCTCACTGTTGACGCCCGTCACGCGGCAAGCGCTGCCGGAGATGATTACCAAAGATCCTCTATCGGATGGGAGGCAAGCCAACTTTATTGAGCTCGGAAGAAAACGGCAGCGGGGAAGCTGCTTTCATTGATTTTAAGTGCGTGTGTGTGTGTGTGTGTGTTGGGGGGGGTAGAGTAAGCAACAGGGAATTAATAACCAAAAAAATGACAGCGAAAGATAGTGGAGGAAGAGAGTAGACAACGAGACGTTGTCCAACACCTTAGACTACAACCTAAAGTAATATCTGTTGCTTCTCTAATAATCTTGACTGTAGACAACATAAACTAACAAATACTGAATGGAAAACCGATCTAAAAGCTTCTCCCTGAGGTCCAGGCCAATACCAATCAACTTGATTTTACATTAAAAACTATTACAGTAAAGTAAGCGCTGACATCCAGACAGAATTACTGCTGGAAAATACGATCGCTGGTGTTCCAATCAAGCTGTTCTTGCCCCTTAACTATCTGTATCTGTTCAATCAAATACTTATATTCACCTAAATGTTGATTAAGTACGTTGAAATGTGCACAGAGATATCTTTCCTTACATTTACTACGTTGACATGCACTCTAATATCTCACTATTATTTTGAAGATGACAATTCCCTTTTGGATTTTCTGAATAAGGACGTTTTCGAATTGGAGCATGTCCCGAAAAATTGTTTATCGGAATAAGAGCAACAACTTCTATATTTTGTGCATGTAGACATAGTCGCTGTCATTTCACTGTGTGTTTAGGCAAACAAAAAGTAGTATGAAAAGAAATAAAAGAGTCATTTAGTTACCAACTCCACATCTACTGCACCCGTTTGGTATCATTGGTTGTTTGGTGGATGTTCTGTATTTGTATGAAATCAGTCAACAGCTCTGTAAGCGGAGGAATCCATCAGTGTCCATGGCCACAGAAGACCGTTTATTTATTCCATCGTTTATTTATTCCATCGTTCATTACAGACAGAGATCTCCTGTGAGTGTGTTCATGCAGAGCAACTGGACATTTTAGAGAGAGAGAGAGAGAGAGAAAGAGAGGGAGATAAAGAGATAGAGAAAGGAGTTGATAAACAGATGTGATCTCTACAGTGATCCATGTTCCTGCTGCTGGGAGTCAAAGCCAGCAGTGGAAGGAGGCCCTGCTACCACAGCAACACCACACAGGGCTGTGTGTGTGTGTGTGTGTGTGTGTGTGTGTGTGTGTGCGTGTGTGTGTGTGTGTGTGTGTGTGTTGCTCCTGTATGTACGAGACCTGACAGGGCTTTAGCAGACGAGATGTCACAACAGTAATAGAAACGGTGAAAACACACACACAGGGCTGTAGCTTGTACTTTTACGACCGGAGGAAGACGGGGATGGAGCGATGAAGGAGGAGGGGGATTTGAGAGGAAGTAGAAACACAGAAGAAGAGGAGCGAGAGTGAAGGAATCAGGGAGGCGGGAGAATGAAAGAGGCGGAGGGACGAGAGTAGGTGATGGCACACGATGAATTTTGCTCATTCTCCGGCTGGCTTTTCTCTCTCATCCCCTAAGAGGGCTGACCTATTCGTCAGGCAGACCTCCGGACAGGGTGACGAGAAACAAGCTGGTGCTCTGTGTGTGTGTGTGTGTGTGTGTGTGTGTGTGTGTGTGTGTGTGTGTGTGTGTGTGCGCGTCTTTGTGTCAGGTCTCTGCTGGCCAATCCACTGCCAAGACACGAACCATTTGACCCACTTCCCCCTGGTCTGAGCTCAGTGCCGGGTGTCTGCGTCCACGTGTGTGTGTGTGTGTGTGTGTGTGTGTGTGTGTGTGTGTGTGTGTGTGTGTGTGTGTGTGCCTGCTTGATTACTGCAGTGCTGTGTTACAGCTGCCCGATCAAGTGAAACTGTTCTGCTTTCTAACGGCAACAAGGAGGAGGGGAAAGCAAAAACAAATCAACTATGAGAACAGCCGCCTGGCGTCGGGGGGGGGGCCTGCAGGGTTTGATGGATTCCTGAGCGCTGCAGAGGAGGGACTGTGATTGGATATAAATGACTGGGGAGGGTGCTGACCATACTAGACACACACACACACACACACACACACACACACACACACAGACATGTATGCTGGCAACGAAGACAAATGTTACGGGTGCACAGTTACAATGAAAAACATTCATTTAGGAGTTTGCAGCCTTCTGTCAAACCCGCTTTTCAGCACTACTTTTTATGAGGAGAGAGACGGCAAAATACCGTTTTTAAGGAGGGAACATTTAAACAAGATTTCTTGCTCTCCCTTACTGGCAGAAGGCCGCTGTATACGACAGAGAATGAGTCAAGCCAACGGGACAGCAGACAGCTCAGCGCGGGGAGGCTACAATGAAGATGGATGTCCAGCAATTAACCCGTTCTCACAAAGACACCAGCATGTGTGGACCTGACCGGCAATTTTGGGGGATTATAGATGGGTGAACGTTGTGATGAAGAGGCGGAGGAGTTTACAATAATGTAGTTTCCTCAGACAGCCAAGGTTCACCGTGCTTTACTTTAAAGTATTTCACATATTGTTTCAGAGATTCGTCATGCCCCATGTCTGGGTGGAAAGTTTCAAGCGATTGTTTCTGCTCACCACATGAAATACACAATATACAGAAGCTGCAATTTTCTGTGGCCATGACTTTATAATTCTCCCTTTGACGGCGTGAGGACTGGTGTTTTGTGAGGGATCAGAGCGTGAACGGCTGAGCACTTTATGTCCGCCTTGTGGAAGCTTAAGTAAACCGAGCAGACGCCCCGGCATGCTGGATTATGCTCTCTGCATCAGCGAGGCTACTGCGCCATGTGGCAGCTAAAGCTCCTCTAAGAAACATTAATTACCTTGAACTCATGCAGCATGTGTGCATCGCTACATCAACGCAATCACCGCGGCACGCTCTCCACACGGGTGCAGCCTGGTCACGCTGCTGATGCACAGTCTGGTATGGAGCTTGATGGAAAGTAATCTGAATACACGCAATTATCTACAGATGTGCTGGTACCAGATGTTTAGCAGTCTATTCCAATACCAGGGATTATTAAACACATGACAAAAGTACACGTACAAGTACTGATAATTAGTAGAATATAACATTTGATGAGATTATTAAACATTTTGTGGCTGTTTTCGTTCAATAAAAGGGAAACTCCTTGAAGTATAAATAAATAGAGACCTCGGGTCAGAAAGGTGACCGACGCTCGTAGAGATTACGAGGTTCTCTTCTTCTTCTCTCTCTTGCTTTGTGTGTAGTTGATGTCATTTCGGTACCGTGAAGCCTCCGTCTATTGTTCTATTTAACAAGCAAAACAAAACCCTCCACCCAGCACAGTGCGAGGTTAGGTTAAACTGCTCAGTGTTGTCCATTCATTGCTTTCTAAAAATACCTGCCGGAGACACGGGCAGCAGTAAACCTGCGTCACAAATGACCCGCGGCGTTCTTCGTTCTGTAATGAAGAACTGCAATCCTACAAATCTCTATTCAGACTTCTCCGTTCCTCTAATAGTTCCCGTGTTATCGCCTCCCACCCGAAAAAAATCCAGATATCTTTAATTCAATCTCTCTATCCCTCCCTCCCTCCCTCCCTCCCTCCGCTGCCTTCAGCCAGCGGCAGATATCTGATGAGGCTTCTGACTCGTCTGGACGATGCTCGGCGGCCTCGCTCTGGATTAGCAACAACACCCGTTTAACGAAACTCTGGATAACGCAACGAAAACATGAAGTTGAGCAGTTACGTCTGTTTTTCTTAAGTTAGACTTTTAATGACCTTAATAGTCTGTGAATATTTGAATACTTACTGCATGCATAATGCTCAGCATAGTCTGAATAATTAGTAATAAAGTTCTAATAAGTAAGAGTAAGAGTTAAAATATGTCCTCTACATAACATATGTTGCATCCTACGAACTCCATCTGTTTCAGCATCATAGCATTTGATTTGCAAAGTGTACACACATATATACATATATATATATATAATATATAGCTGTTTAATCACTGAACAGTGGAGGGACGGTACACTTCTTTCCTCTCAAGGTGCCCTCGGCATGGCTTCATAATGAGCCGCTTCAATGAAAACAGCCCAAAGACCACAGAAGAAGACTTTCCACTGAACTGGGAAACTCCCCGGTGAGTGTGGCTGTGAGCAGCCGAGTGAACGAGAAGTAGGCCGCTGTGGACTTACACTTGTAAACAAGGACAAGCATCCGACCTCTCCGTTGCATTAACTTTTAGTGTGCAACAGAGTGTGTAAAAAGCAATTATCTGCGGTTATATTTACGAGTACAGAGACGCATAGCGTACAGAGTTACAGTGAGAGGTTTGCGATCCCTTACCCTCCGTGCTGAGTCCAGGACTGGAGGTGAACTGGGCCACGTCCACGATTTTGACAGCGAACTGCTGCCCGGTCTCTCTGTTGATGCATCTCCGCACCACGCTGAAGGGACCCCTTCACAACACACAGAGGGAAATAAAACAGTTAACATGCGGCTCGTCAGACGGGTTCCTGCCAAGCCCTACGGTGAGCCTGCAACAGCTGGAAGAAGAAAACAACAACAAACATGGACTTTGGACGCGGTGCACTTTGGATACGGAGCAACGTTTCTGATCATCTGACGACCGTTAGAGCTTCACCGCTGGAGGCAGCTGAGGACCGGAATGGTGGGAGTCATAAAAACAGTGAGCTAGAGCTGTTTGAGCCATTATTAATATGAAGATGTGATGATTATAGCAGCTTTAAGTGAGAAAGAAGGCTCAAGCAACTCAGTATCACAACGGGTGAACCCTGATGCTCCCGTATCATCTGTCAACACTCTACTGTCTGCTCTCACACAGCAGCTCAAAATGCCCCAAAATCACATAAAACAAACAATCTAATTGATGTTTAAAGCGTTGAACAAATGCTTAAATTACTCATTTTGCGAGTTCTGAATAGTGTTTGATAACGATATGATTGTATCACTGTGATATTAAACCAAAAAGCCAATAAAATGATTTTGAATTATTGCATAATCCCTGAAGTAAATCAAAGTGCTTCCATCCCCTCTTCCCCTCACAGCACTACGACTCCTCGTCTCACTGCGCATCAAAGTCACGTTCACATGTTAACCCGAGAGGCTGGAGAACACAGAGGCTGTGTGTGTGTGTGTGTGTGTGTGTGTGTGTGTGTGTGTGTGTGTGTGTGTGTGTGTGTGTGTGTGTGTGTGTGTGTGTGTGTGTGTGTGTGTGTGTGTGTGTGTGTGTGGAAGCACATGCAGAGGAGACCGCACTTTGGTTCTCAGCGCTGAGGTCGGCGGGTTCACAAATTGAATCATCCCTCCTGTGGAGGGGGAGAGGGCATCATCTCATTTCAGTCCAACGGGATGAGCAGAGGTCCATCGCTCAAGGGCTGCGGGTCAGAATTAACATGCCGGCAGGTCAGGGTTACGCTGCAGTACGGCGGCATCAGACCGGCGGGCTCACAACACCGGAGGTAACGGGCTTTAGCTGACCTGTGCATACCGTTAAACAATGCGTGTCATGTGTTGGGAAGATGAGGTTTAGCAGCAGGGGGGGGGAGCCGGATAAATGGAGCAATAGATCTTGTGTAAACACTCAGGCAAAACCTGCTGGCAGCAGCAAACACATAATCCAATACATATATTTTCTATACCTGCTTATGCCTGAAACCTATCCCAGCATGCACCTGGGTGGAAAGCAAGGGAAAGTCCCTCGACAGGTCAGCGGGGCACGAGCTGCAATGTGACGGATTAATGTGTAGGAAAGCACGCTTTAGCTGCCTGCTTAGCTGTCATCAAGTTATTTGTGGACGCTGATGACGAGGTTTAATGATGTGGATTATTAGGCCATGCCATAATCATAAAGTGTGTGTGTGTGTGTGTGTGTGTGTCTTTAATACAGGGCGTAGCTGATAATAAATACAGATCTGATATCTGAGTTAGGGGATAAATATTGAATTGCAAAAAGCAAGGCCATTGTTTACCATTTCAAAGAGGATGAAACCAGGTTAGAAAACGGTTATGTACCGTGTTTCTTTCCACGTGCCAACTCTGTGCTTCAGTGTGAAACTGCAGAGACCGTGAGAGATATTAACACGGAATAGTGAAACCATTGTTTTTTTCTCATTTCACAAAGAAAACCCCAAAGTTCCAGCCAGATATTCAAGGCCACGCATTGATACTCGATGTTACAGACAAACGTGGTGAAATGATGACACCCAGACAGTTCTGCTGTCTGTTACCTTGGTGACACTGTTTCTAACTGCAGCTCACATGAACATCGAGATGACCCAGATGAAAGTATGGCCGGAGGAAGGCAACTGTGGCCTGTTGATGACGATGATGTGTGCACGTAGATACATTAAGTCTCTCTGTTTGTCTCTGAGCTATAACTCCCAAAGAAGACCTGAGCATCTCCTGTAACACTCCAATAAATTGCGTTCCAACTCATCACCACTTCATTAATGACGACCTGAGCCTTCGTTAAGAGTAGAGAGCGCCGCGAAGGCAGAGTGGAGAGGCTTCAGAGTACAGTACAGTACAGTTCAGTACAGTACAGTAGATTAGAGTACTGGCCTGATCGGGCAACTGGCTGATTGTAAGTACTGGCAACTTCTTACTGGCTCCGGGTCATCGGGCAATCCTTATACAACACAACGTTAGATAAAGAAACTATATGTTGTGCAGTGATACATCTTTGACTGTGACCTCCACTCATCTCCACTCATGTATTCTATCTAATTATGATTATCTGTATTTATTTATCTGTATTTCTTTTTCGGGATTTGAGAATATAATTAGGTAATAAAATAAAGATGACCCAGATAACACTGTTATTGGTGTGGTTTCTCAGGGCCTGTGAAGTGCAGGGGATGAAGATAAAGATGCTTCATCTCTTTCATACTTCCCTGTCCACTGGGTGAACTGGGAAACTCAACAATTAGCTGGGTTCACCAGCGGAGCAGCATTTAACTAGCGGAGAGAGACAGCAACCATCCACCACACACACACACACACACACACACACACACACACACACACACACACACACACACACTGCAGCCTTCTGTGAATTACCCATCCCACAGCAAATCACACTCAGCCAAACCTCAGTGGTGATGTGAAAGCACCCGTTTCACAGCCACACAAAACATCACCCCCGGCTGCAGCAGACGGCGCAACACCGTCTGGCCTGGGTTTGAACACAAGCAGTGCTGCTCGTGTGTGTGTGTGTGTGTGTGTGTGTGTGTGTGTGTGTGTGTGTGTGTGTGTGTGTGTGTGTGTGTGTGTGTGTGTGTGTGTGTGTGTGTGTGTGCATGAGGAGTGTGAGGCAGTCTTTGTGCAATGAATGGTTGAACAGATGGTGATCAAGCTAAAGCTGCTTAGCGTCAGAAGGGTGAGGTAGGACGGCACCGTGCCCAAGCGTGCAAGACACACACACACACACACACACACACACACACACACACACACACACGGTATAAACATAGATCAAACTCAGACGGAAATAAACTATATGGGAAGTGTTGCTGAGCAAAAACCGAGACCAAAGGGATGGTGTAATGGTTCTGTGCTGTATGCATGCATGCACACACACACACACACGCGCGCCACTGAGTCAGTTTAGTGAGCAGGAAGATTCCACTGTGTCCCCGGGTCACCATCCCATGATAGGCATTCGTTTACACTCCTGAGTGCATTTAACCAAGACACACACGCACCGAGCGAGACGGTAAATTCCACATTAACTCGTCGAATCCATCTGTGTGCAGGGCTCCACAGTGCAGGGTTGCCAGGTTGCAACCACTTTGTGACTCTGGCAACAAATTCTTGGCCTTACGTTGTCATCAGTGGCAACCACGTTAGAACATGTAGAAATAGGGCGAGCAAACAAAAAAAGGGGCAAAGTGTCCCGGTATCTTTAAGCTGGACGGAAGATTATACTGTAAAAAACATACACATGACATGTATGTCACATTTCCACTGTGAAGCTGATATTCTTAAAGCCAGTGTTACTCATTAAAGGCACTATTTGTTGACGTGCAGTGTGCAGACTTTAGCTCTGGGAGCGACTGGAAAGAAAAGAACGAGTGACAAACACGGCAGCTTTGCTCCGGCTTCCTCTGAAGCCTCTTGGAGTGTGAAGAGCCGGGCTCCGTGGGGAAATCTACCATTCCAACGGAAAGATAACACCAGCTTGCAAACAACGAATTTGTCAATTTGGGGTAAGTCAGCACTCGGAGCCAACTGAAAAGTCTATTTGAAATTAAACTCAAACTCCAGCAGGGACGCGGTTTCAGCCCAAACTTTTGCTGGAGCAGGTACGTTGGGTCATTAGTAATGCAGTGGAGTTCTCCCGCTGCTGCGTTATCTTCCTCCACGTTACCGTCTAGTCACTTCACCTCTGCACCCCCCCCCCCTCCCCCCTTGCAGCGCGGCAAATGTCAGGCCTCGCTCGAGGCTGCACTCCACACCGCGATGAACTAGAGGCCCCGGAGGAGCTGGACAAACAGAGCAGAGGCGGGCGGGATGGGAAGAAATACCGAGTCTTGAATAAATGGCTTTAAATAAAGACGAAGGTAACAGTAAGAAGATAAAAGAGTTGGTTACAACAGGCAGGACAGAAGTGGACCACAGGCAGCACATTTACACTCACAAATTATGAAAACGCAGTTGAAACGCCTCCCGTGTCAACTTCTAGTTCTTTACATGTTGCAGGTTCAGCAGACCTGCTGAGCACTGACTAGAAGAGTCTACGTCATGCCAACTTAGCAATACATTTAAATTAATTGATTGGAAGTTAAGCTATTGGAGAGTGTATCTTTTTTTTTATTTTGGAGGAATTTATAGAGCTGCAAAATTGCATGTTTAGCAACAATTTTGAAAATTCTGGGTTTTGGTGGACTAAAACACATCCCATCCCAATGTACAGCGAGTGTGTGTGTGTGTGTGTGTGTGTGTGTGTGTGTGTGTGTGTGTGTGTGTGTGTGTGTGTGCGCGCTGAGCGTAGAGCTACTCTGGAGCAGATGAGAGGCTTATTCACAGCAGTCTGGGCAAGCCTTAAAAAAAGGGTTTAAGGGGCACAATCGATCTTCCGCACACATCAAAAGTAGGAAAGATTAAATTTAGAAATGTGTCAGGGGAGGAGGTGAAGGGAGGCAGACGGGGGGGGAGTGTGTGTGTGTGTGTGTGTGTGTGTGTGTGTGTGTGTGTGTGTGTGTGTGTGTGTGTGTGTGTGTGTGTGTGAGGGGGGGGGGTGATGGGAGGGGAGAAGCAGCTTTGAACCGCAGACGGCTCAAGTGGCGGAACTGGGCGCGTTGGAAGAAATCGACTGTACGCGGAGGAGCCATTCTGGCTTTGAATGGGGCTCAGCTGCACACAGCGTCAGCCATTATGGCTCTGAATAGAAGTCAGCTGCACATGGGCTGTTCTGATGATTCCTGCACTTCACCCACCCTCACCAAAATCACAGGAAGCGGGTGAGAGAGAGAGGGGGAGAGAGGGAGGTGGATGGGAGACAAAAAGAAGAGGCGACGCATGGACAGGAAGGGAAAGCAGCGGCTCCACAACTTATCCTAACCCAGATTTCACTCCGGTGTTTCAGAGTTGGGCGGATTTATTAACTACATTATGAGATACTTAGCGGTGAATTATGGAGGCGGGGGGGTTGATCAAGGTTACTCCAAATTCTGTTCATTTGCTCATTATATCAAGATGTTGACTCAAACCCGGGATTTTTTGACTTATTATCTCATTATCGTCTCGTAATTACACAAAATGGGTTTCTCAAGGTCTCGACGTGTTGCCGAGCTTATAATTTATCGCCTGTGCCGAGCTGTTCATCAAATAAAAGTGCTGATCGGTGGTGTGGTCTCTACTTTCTCTCCAATCCAAGACAATCTTCACATTTTCAACTTTACATTTGTAGGACGTTGTCATCGCACTGATGTGTGTTCTAATAAGTTATTTGATGCTATAAAAAGGTGGAGATGGAACCATGTTTGTCCGTTTCAAACATAACGATCTGTTTACACAGACTATCGATACCTATCCACAACTATATCCAACTCTATTCCAGATGTTTTGACTCGTGTGGAGACACATTTAAACATATATTTGCTCATTGGTAACGATATAGTGTGGATGAGGGTGTTAACAGATGAAATGCTCATCAGTATGTATCGTTAGAAGTCTTTCAGAATCTCCAGAAACACAGTTTTCATCTTAAAAAGATGAAATCACAGCCTGCGTATGCCATGATTAAGGTTTTATATAACATGTATTTTATATTGAATGAAAGAAACTAAACCTGACAAGCCTGTGGAGTAGTAAAAAAGAGGGCAGTCACGAATCAGCTCTGCCGCCGGCTCTAGAATGAATTCATTGCGATCCGACTACTTCTTCTCTTAACGGTAAAAAAAAGGCTTTTTGACTCATTTCTGATCGCCTCTCCTCCTCCGCTGATCTTTTCTTTACTTCTTTCACTGAGAGGACAAAGGAGTGGAGCGGTAGTGCAGAGCTTTAGGACACATCGCCGGTTCACCGGCCTATCGGGGGTTCACCTGGTGTGTACGGCTGCATGTAGATGGCGTTGAATGCGCGTTAATTAAACTAAAGGCCGTGTTAACAACAACTCGAGTGGTCTCCCATGCTAAAAAGAGTCAACATGTGTGACCCCAAGCCTTCGCGGCTCACAGCAATCTGCCGATACCACGACGGACCCTGTGAGGGAGCAGGCTTGGATGAGGGAAGTGTACGAGCCGCATTCCATGCCTGTCTGTAACCGGCGGGGGGATTTACGACCGCATCGAAAAGACAGGGTGCCCCGTGTCGCATGGCCGTCTATCGGCATCTGTGCGCGTGTGTCGCTGCAGTAAAAAGGTGATTTGCGGGCCGCACTCCCTCCCAACTCGGCGGCGCATCAGTCACCCCGCCGTCTCATTCCGTAAATGTCACCTGCGTTTTACGAGGCACGCGGGTCCGCGCGGCATCACTCACGCTCGCCCTGTCACGTGTGTGTCGGTCGGGTCGTTGGAAACAACAGGAGGAGGAAGAAGAAGCTGCACTAAAAGGTTCCACTAAAGCAGGGCTCTCAAACTCATTTTCACTCCGGGCCACATCAGCATCACGGTCGCCCACAAAGGGCCGGTTGTAAATGTAACTGCTCGTAACATATTGTTGAATAACTCTCTGCATTCACAGTTTAAAGTAGTCTTCAATGTACTCACAATACATTTCCATGTTAAATGTACAGTAACCAGCCAAAGAGCTGCTTCTATGACTGTTTAAGTATCTCATCATTTTGACTGTCAATCTCAGAATTATGACTTTCTATCTCAGAATTATGACTTTCTATCATAGTTATGACTTTCTATCTCATAATTTCGACTATGGGGATATTTTTAATATCAAGTCTAACTTAAAAAAAAAAAAAAGATTATTATTTTTTTTTTTTATTACTTTTTTACTTTTTTTGCTGGCGGATTCGCGGGCCGCATAAAAGGACGTGGCGGGCCGGGAGTTTGAGACCCCTGCACTAAAGGCTGCTTTACTCGACTGCGTCTCCAGCTGCTGATGCCGAACACACTCGCCTTCTCTCAGCACCCTCGGGCGTGGCAGTTCATTTTTGCAATCAGGTGATCTGTTCAGTTGTTATTTTTTTTTTAAGAATCCGCATGAACAATGCAAAAATAATTGAATTGTGTTATCTCGAAAGGAGGAAGAAACCGTTACAGAGAGAAACCACAAAGGAGAGATAATGTAGAAATAATCGACCCCGGGCTGCACAATGAGACTGAAATGCATGAGAAGTGAGGAGCTCAGGGCTGTGACAGACGTGCAGCCACCAGATGTTCCAATGGAACTGCAGCCCGGAGGAAACATTCAAGAGAATGAACGTGATTAACGTGTTTACACCTCGCAGAGAGCGGAGAGTCCGAGATAAGCCAGAGACGGAAACATGAATGATACTGTGTCTGAAGTCACTCCCCGTGCGGCCTACAACTGCACTGTATTAACCCTCTGAAGGGTTAAACGTATACGTATTTATATTGCCCTTTCTGACAGTAATACAATGCCCAGCAGTCCCGGAAAAAAACACTCAAGTTCGAAAAATACTTTAGTGCCCTCGACGGGAGTCGATATCCGGTTTTACCGGCTGAACCGGCATTTGTCATGATGACGCGTTAAGGCAAATAAATAAATCAGCAACCTGTGCCAACAACGTCACTGCACTACATGCAGGTTATTATGTGTGAGCGATAGGCAATATGACAACGTGATTTACACAATAGTATGTTTGTTTGTAAGCCGACTAACGGATCCGCTGGTGTTTGACAGGCGGAGCCGAGGCCGGTCTCGTGGAGGACGTCACACCCCGGTGGAGGAGGGAGGAGCTTGTTGTTCGACACTATACCTGACCGAAGGAAGCGTTCTGGGAACCGTGAACATCCATTGTAAAAGTAAGCCAAGAGAAATAATGTACATAAAGACAGTGACGGATGAAAGGAGAACAGAGGGTTACCAAAATATCAGTAGAAGTTGCATGAATATCACATTGCATGTCGGAGTAGACGAAGTAGATGAAGCTGAAACGTGTAAAAGGTTGACAGGCGGACTAAATGATCTCATCCTCATTAAGCCCGAGTGGGCAGCTTTGAGGCTTGGGTTGACAGGTTTGAGACATCTTTCATTGGCTCAGCTGCGTTCGGTTTTTATCTTTCTTCACCCGCTCATGTGGAGACGCACACATCGATTTAGTACAGCTTCAAGCAATCAGCTGATGCAGTACCTCTTTACTCTCAGTTAACTGTCAAATTACGGTAAAAGTGACAAAAAAACAACAACTGGTGTGCGTCCCACGCAGAATGCAGCTCTGGAAAACGGGCTCTGGTGGAGGGAAAATTCACGAGTCTGCAGTTTATGAAGTGGACAAATCACAGACCGAGCAAACACTGAGATACCTTTCCCCGAGAGAAGCAGATGCACTAAAGCAAAGACGGTGGAGAGAGTTAAAGACAAACGGACACAATACATCTGAGCAATGATATAATAAGCTGTTAGGGGTGAGGCGGTCATGAATATATCCCTCTATTGTTTTCAGAATATTCGTATCATCAGATCCTCCCTGTTCACTCTGTCGAGCAAACTGCAGCTGGACTCTGAGCATTAAAACACCGCACAAGGATTTCAGATCATAACTTAGCCAACGTCATTCCTCTAATGTGATCATCAGCAGAACCGAAATAAAGTCATGACCCCGTATCGCCATAATTGCTTAAGCTCTTTTTTTTTTAGTGAGCGACAGAGAGAGAGAGAGAGAGAGAGAGCGAGAGAGAGAGAGGTGCTTTAGTTCAGTAGTTAAAGCGCTTTACTGTCAGTGATAAGCTCTCTTATAGCAATATTCCCCTTTGTCCTTTCAACATATCACCTGATCTGTGTTACGTTACTTCCTGGGCTGCTGATTGGCTGGTGTGTGACTGAAGGTGGGAAGCCAGTGAGGGTTGATTGGTGCACCTTTATGGGTGAGAGTGAGAACTCGGAGGGCATCACCCCCCCCTAAGCACACATGTAGCACATATGTACACGGCAACTACAGGGAGGTAGCTCAATCAGCAGGTGTTCTCATGTTCTGTTTAAACGTTGTGTGCTGATGTAAATACACTCTGTGAAAGGGACAACTTCAGCTTTCATGGGGGGGGGGGGGGGGGACTATTTTTGTTGCAGAGCTGGATTAGGCCCGCGGGCTACTATTTGCATCCCGCTGCGACTACTTTGTACTTTATTTCATGCACGACAGAATAACATGGAGACAGTGGAACAAAATTGATGGTGGTGATCTTTTAAAGTTGAATGTGATGCAGACTTCTGCTCGGCAACGCAGCCGAGTGAGACAAGACGCCTAATGAATCTCAATGTGTTCCTGCACACACACACACACACACACACACACACGGTAGCACCACCTCTGCTTCAGATCACAGCAGGGTCTCCTCGTGTGAGGATGTAAGCGCAGCGAGTGCAGCCCTTAAGAGACGTGTTTGTATGTGCTGCTCGCTGCCGATGGAGACTTTAAGGGGACCCTGCAGTGCCGCGAATTCAATTAAACGTCTGACATTTCCCAACATCACCCGCCCGCCCAGAGGCTCCGCCTCCACAGAGGAAACATGGGAAACCAGGGCCAAGAACAACTGGCACAGTGAGTAAAACACTGGTTAGAACAAAAGACCAAAGACCGATAATTAAATGTTTTCACGTGCAACACCAGCAAATCAATTGCACCTACACATCCACACCTCCCTCTAACCCCCCCCCCCCCCCCCCCCCCCCATCAATGGTCTACCCTTCCTCCCCCTGTCTCTGGATCCATGGCGTCGTCTCCCCCCCCTCTCTCAGGCAGAGAGGTTACATAAGGAGGCAGAGCTAGGCAGCTTATTTACGCTCTCATGGGGATCAGGCTGAAAGCATGGACCTGCACTGCTCACTGACAGCCCACACACACACACACACACACACACACACACACACACTGCAGCAGAGCTGACAGGCTTTCCCAAAACAAACGTCTCCAACAGAAGCCGGTCAGAGCGTAAGATGTACTCTGATGTAGTACGCGTGCGGTGTGGCAGCAGTAAGCCGCCGGGCCAAGAAGAGGCCAAGACGTGTACGTATACAGACGAAGGTATATGACCAAAGAAAGATGTAATATTTCAAACCCATATGAACGTTAAGTTAATGCCATTAATGGTGTACAGCTACACATATTCTCTATATGTTGCGATGGTGTATTCAGTGATGAGATCAGTCACAGTATTCACAGTTTGAGGAAGATTTGTTGGATGAAACGAAACACTCCTGAAGCGCATCGATGAATGACGAGGCCGGGTTACGCTACATGACCGACCGTGAGCAGGCAGAGGGGAGCCCATGACATCCGATCTCACCCGTGTGAGGAAACGTAGATGGAAAATATGAAATACAATATCAGAGGAACAAAAATACAGACACTTCTCTCCCTCTACTCGGTTCTTTATCCACTTAAAAAAAAAAGCTCATTCAACGATTCCCTTTCAACTCTCAGTTACGCACTAACCCAGCCTGTCCACCCCCGTCACCTCAGTAGTGCTTTTATTTCTCTACAGTACAATCTAGAAGCATCGTATGATGGATGTATCGGATGTTCTTCAATCCCTTGTGAAACAAAGAGGCCAAGTGCGAGCCAAAGCAGGAGAGTAAATATAAGCGGCACCATAAAAAGCACCAAACAAAAACAGACAAAAGATAACTGGAGCTATTATTCCAACGACAACAGGTCCATTCAAAGGCCTATATTTGTTTTCTTCTGCGCGAGTACAGTTGGCGTGATGCAGCACTGGCTCCGGGGACTACACTGTAAATCAGCATATTGCTCGAGCAGCTTTTAAACCAATGATGTCATTGTCATCCCCGGCTGCCAATCAAAAAGCCATGCTCGTTAGTTCCCGTTAACCTCGATGTGATTAGACCTTTTTGTGTTAGAACTTTCAAAAGGGAGCCGCGGCCCGTCGGTGGGTTGAGAGTTTATGAAACCTCTGGGCTCTGATGTGTTAATGTGGGATCACAAAAAACGGCAGATAAAATGAAGGAGAGGAGGAGGAGGAGGAGGAGGAGGAGGAGGTGAAAACGAGTATTAGGATTCTGTCTGAGTCACCACTCAGAACACGGGAGCTTCTGAGAGAGCAGAGAGGTACTGCTGCTCTGCTTCTATCCTCAGGAGTTTTGAAGACGGCGGTTCGGTCCAGTCCCCCCCCCCCCCCCCCCAATCTAGTCAAGACATTATCTGCCGAGCACAGACATTTAGAGAACACAGGCTTACGGTTTCCTCTCATCCGCTCACCGAGCCGCTTTACACACACACACACACACACACACACACAATGGAGGTTTGTAACTTCGCCTTAACTGCTGATCACTAGAGTTAAAATTGCCCAGAGAAAGAAAGAAAAAGACAGAGAGCAGAACAGAAAGAACAGCTGACGGAAGAGGGAAAAAGTCCACATCAAACTCCACCCCACCACCCACACATGTAGCCCTTAAAGCACCCCGACGGAGACAAATGGAACAAAATAAGCGCCATACTGACGCTCCTCGCTTTGAAACAAAGGCCTAATGCGGTCTGGTCTGGCCCTGACTGCCGCCCACTGGGGCTGGTGCTGGCCTGTGGAAGGAGGCCAAGGCAGCAACAACAAAAGGAAGAAACAAGGGCCACGTACTGGGGGCTAAGTGAGGGGGCATGCTCGCACATGAGCAGGCTCCATTTACACTCGCCGGTTCAGGGGGCTCGCACCACGTACGCCGAGCCAAATATATACACGTCTCTGTTGGCCAGAGGACAAATCTGTGTGTACGGTCTTTGTCCTCTCGAGCTACGTGTGGAACAAGCTCGGCCCTCGTTCAGTGCAGAGGGAGGCGGCGACGCACCTTTAAGTGTTCGGTAACCGATAAGAGAACGTCTGCACTTGAGCGATTAAGTTGCAGTTTTTGAGTTTAGCTAGCGTTAGCTAACGTCCATCCATAAGCTAACACATCAACGCCATCATCCACACGGATCAATGCTCTCTCGCCCACACGGATCAGATGTCTTTGATCGGATCTGTAGGAAATGACTGCCGTTGCTTTCATGAACCAGAGAACAAACGGCTGGTTTCAGTGTAGCTTTAGCCGCCGTTATGACGAGGACAGAGGAGGCAGAGCGGCTATTGAACAAGTATATCAACCTGAAATATAAAACGGTCGGAGTGAAGTTGTATTTGCGTCTCGGGGAGAGGCGGATGCATTTACAACCTTTTCAACATCTGGCTAGAATTCGTCTTTGAAATCGGAACAGTTGGATTTCCGTCCGTCTTAGATGTATTCATACTTAACTTCCTTGAGATCAGATGGCCACACCGATCTGCCCAGGATGTGCACATGCAAACGTGCACACATTACCTGCTCCCTGACCCAGAGAAGAAGGAGCATGGAGGGCAGAGAAAATGAGGGCAGGAAAAGAGAGAGCGCGGCGGTTGAGAATGATTAAATGTGACAGGAAGTCCCACTGCGCTCAGATTCCTCTCGACTCTCCCTTTCAGCCCCCCGCTGCACCCCTCTGCTCCACCAGCTGCTCTCAGGTGAGAGGTGAAGCAACGCGGTTGCTACGGGGAACTTTCAACTGGTTATTAAATAGTCTCAATGTAATAACGATGCCTGTATACGACCATCTCATCTGAACGTCAATCGCATTACAAAAACCGCCTTCTGTCATCTAAAAACATCGCCCGTCTCCGCCCCTCCCTCTCCTCATCCTCCTCATCCTTCATCACCTCTCGACTCCAGCAACAGTATCCTGTGCGGCTCATCCCCCAGAAGCCATCAACACATTACAAAACACCCAGAACTCAGCTGCCCGTCTGCTCTCCCCCCCCCACACCAGAGATCACATCACCCCCGTCATTCAAAACCTCCACTGGCTCCTCATACAGCAGGAATCCAGGGAGCCCATGGTGCTCGGTAACATTACCTCGTAGGAGCGTTAAATGACTGATTTGGGGGTTGATTTTCTCGTGAACCGACTCGTCATTCCGTGACTCATAACTCCTCCGCAAAGACTGATTCTCTCATGAGTGATTTAATGATCCCAGTTATGATCATTTTTCTGTTCTGTCGGTGATAAGTTCCACACATTTCTAAAAAGGGTGTTTCAGTATATTTCCCATCGCTGCAGCCGGAGTCACTGAGGTTTCAAAGCGTCAACGAGCACTTTTGGGAGCCTGGTAGTGTGGACATGAATGATCTATTAATAAGAGAGCTGGTGGGAAGGTTTTTGACATAGACCAATGCAGTTTCTACACCAATAAGCCGTATTTCCAGGGAAAACACTCCAATAATATTACATCTGCTTCCAATCCCGCCTGTTTACAGCGTTATTAGTAGTCACCTTTGACAGTCGACGAAGGAAGTGAGCTCGTGCACATCCCTGCGAGAACAGCCGAACATCATTCTGCCACTCCGTCTCTGGAGAGGTGCATGTGCGTCCGTGTGCTCGGGACATTTACAGCTGTCATTTCACGAGGAGGAGAAGACATGAAGAGTGACAGCTCCGAGACGTGGAGGGCCTTCCCCCGCCTCCTCCCACGCAGCTGTGGATGAATGAGTAGGCAGCGGCTTCCCATGAGGCCGAGCGGTAAGAGACCTCGCCTCTCCGCTCTCCTCCCTGATTTCTGACAGCTGACGTCTGATTCGACAAGACACTCACCTTGTTTCTGTCAATTAAACCAGATTCATTCAGCAGTGATTAAAAGGTAAGCGTCGGTCTGAATTCATCAGTTGATCTGTGAATGCGCAACAATTAGCTTTTGGGATATTTTTGATATTTCTTTGGCTTTTTTCAAATCAGGCAGAATGTCCTTCTACTTGTCACAATTCGTTGTGTAATTTCTTTAAATTCCTCTATTAGGGATGTACTGACCCCCGGTACTGACCCCCAGTACTGACCCCCGGTACTTAAGGTAGAAGAAAGAGTACCGCCATGTGTTCCGAATTTTGGCATCAACTTTGTACCGAAGTTCTGGTTCTTGTGACGTGATATTTGCATCAAAACAAAAAGGCAAATTCCTCGTATGTGAAAACGTGTTTGGCAATAAACCAGCTTCAGACTGGTCTCGTTACTGTTTCACGAATGGTTTCCTGCGTAATATGTGCGATTGTTGAATAGTCTGTCGAGCCCTCCCTATTGTACTCTCATGTGTACGTATTCCTTCTGTAAGTCTCCCAATGATAACAACGTTTCATCCACTTCCATCCGACTTGAGGCTCAGCTCTTCTGTAGACAGCGAGGCCTTTAGGCTACAGATGAAGAGAGGAAGCATCTTTTCTGTTCAGATCAAAGCCAACAGGTCTTTAACAAATAAACGGACCAAATGAACGGGGAGGAGTTGGCGAGAGAAAAAAATGGGAGTTAAGCAGAAAAAAAGAGAAGAAGTCAGAGAAAAGAAACGCCGTCCAATCCCCCCGAGTGTGTCGAGTCCCGAGCCAAGCGGTAGATTTGCTGCCGGATGCTGCAGACGGAGAGGAGGCACTCTCTGGATTAACTGGCTGATTTGTTGCCTAAATTTAACAAATTACTCAATCACATCAGTGAGTAATGCCTTTTTTCTTTGGCTTTTTACAGTGTATCGAGTGTAATTAATGCTAGATTTCATCAGATCGAATAGAAACGAGACAGAAAAGGAAACAAAAATCCCCAAACTGAGGCAAGATGAGCTTCTCGGATGCAAAACTTTGTGGTGCTTATTTATTGACATGTTTGTTTTCACTTCCAGCAACTGTCACCTAAAAAAACGTTGCAGATCATTTTGAATGGAATTAAAGAAATTGCATTTTTTGCACGAGATAAAAAAATTACGAATCCAATTAGCATGATAATAAAAGTCCCAACTGCTGCCTGATGTCATAATGGACTACTGTGTGTGTGTGTGTGTGTGGGGGGGGGGGATCTGCTGCAACAGTAATGGGGCGGATGGACCATTAGGTCTATGACATCACCCCTCATATTAAATCATTGATAAGCTGCGGCGCCATCGCTGGATCAGAGGGGCCCATTAAGAAAGCATTTAAGGGTCCGGCTCCCCAGGAGAAGACAACATGACAACGGTGATTGTACCATCGAGACCCCCCCCCCCCCCCCACCACAGCCAGGAAAACCATAATCTATCCGTAGACTCACACACTGTTGAGTTCGGGTGCTGTGCTCGGCCTCTGGCCCTGTGATGGATTACAGATCGGAGAGAAGACACTGACACGAGTATTTACAGGACAGCACAGCATGGAGAGACCTCTGGAGAGGCATTTAAATGCATCACAGAGAGAGAGGTCTGACAATCAGCCCATCGGACACGTGTGGCGCCTTCTACTGCCATGAAAAGGGTGACGGGTCAGAGGTCAGCTGGCGATGATGAGTGGCCGAGGGTTGCAGCTAATGATGATTTTCATTAGTGGTTGATGTTGATTATTTCTCAATGAATCAAATAATCGCTCAGTAAAATTGCCTCAATGTCCAAAAAGTTATTTAATTTACAATCAGGACTGTAAATACCGTTAATGATTATTTTCATTGTTGACTGAATGAATCAATTGGTCTGTGAAAGGAAAAAGGTTTGTCTTCTACAACGTTTGATCAATACATGACTGAACATAACGCCGATGGTTCCTCACACGTGGACAAGTGTTTACATCCTACGCTCTCAAAGGTTATTGGGCTGAATGGATCCAGTTATGATTATAAACAAACATTTCTGAGAAGAAAATGTGCTTTTACAGAAGTTCTGTTCTAATTAAGGTGGATGGGAACAAATGCTATTTGGGCCGGTGTGCATCACCCAACCCTGCCCGGAGCTGATCCTGAGGTTTGGATTCAGTACGATTTTAGAAGAATCTACTTGTTCTAAGTTCAGGTTTGTACGGAACAGATGAGCACACACCGTTCTCCCAGTGACAAAAGAGCCAGTCTTCCATGTGGCTTGTTGTAGCCGGGAAAATATCACTTCTGACATATTTGCCCTCTTTAGTCGAAGAAGAAGCGTCTTAATTACGTGTTCCTAATCTTAATAACAACACACGAGACAAAAGCTGCCGTCTTTACTCTACACCAATTAACTCACACTAATTAAGACGAATCAGAATAATCAGACAACTGTTACACATGTCACGTTTAAGAGCAAAGAATTGAAATGATCCCATTAGTAGGACTCTCTCGTTATGAAAGCGCTGTGAGATCATCAACAGAAGGCCCGATTATCTGCACTGCCTTTCTCATTTGGTCTAATTTGGGAGCTCTCGGGCTCAATTCCCAGTGCAGACTAGTTTTGCATCAAAAGCGAAAGGGGGAGGGAAAGAATAAATTATGCCAATAATAAACAGCTCAAGAGGGCGATGAAGCTGTCATCGCAGTTCAAATCACAATGATAGTTGCAAAGAAAGAACTCCGACGGCGGCGGCGGTCTCTGCTCTCCACGGTACGGCTTTTAAAATGAGCTGTGAGGTCATTAGTCCGGCAGGAGAGGCTCATGTTCTGGGTTCACGTTTAGGACAGAGCTGAACACTGTGTCCTGTGTTAGTCCGGTCTGTATTCAAAAACAGCCACAAAGCAGCGGTCAGCACCACAGCCTCATATACACAACACAAATAAGCCTTTTTTTAAAAAAGGGCTGCTGCTGCTGCTGAGCCAAGCCAGACCTCCCGAAAGCCTGAATGAAGCTTCTCCACTGGGAGTCCACCCACGGCCCATGAGCCTCTGGTGCACTCAGCCGACCACAAACCATCAACATGGTCGGGAAACAAGGAGTGGAAAGTCTGAGGACGGCTCCCCCCGGTCTCCTCCCTGAAACACAGCTCACGCCGCAGAGCTTCGGCACGGACAGATCGATGGAACCAATTGAATTTTTGATCAACACTGCAGTGCATTTAAATAATGAAAGGACCAGGTGAGCGCAGCAGAGCAGCTGCTGGATCCTGACCAACAAAACAAGCAGGACTTTGTCTTTTCACTGATGAAGAGTCCGATGCCGTTTCTCCGAGCAATTAATCACGTCGTGGATCCAGACAGACAGGGGTGTGTGTGTGTGCGTGTGTGTGTGCGTGTGTGTGTGTCCTCTGTGAAGTGAATCTGCACAGTGGTCAGCATATTGGCTCGGCCATTTCCTGCAGTCCATAAAAGTTAACGAGCCTGCTGAGCTGAGATTTGGCACGCAAAAAAAAAAAAAAAAAAATGCATCCATGCACACACACGCAAACCCGCCTACACGCGTGTGCGTGTTGGTGTGATTGTAGAGACGTGTGAATGAGCACATGTGGTCCGTCGGGCCTAAAAGGCTCAGAGGAGTCGGTGAAAAAGGGAGGCAGGAGATTTCCTCCCAGTCTCCTCAAATTTCACACACACTTCAGTTGTAAGCCTCCTTACGCAACACCGCTTCTGAACTTCCGCTGGGCTGCCAGAGATGTGTGTGTGTGTGTGTGTGTGTGTGTGTGTGTGTGTGTGTGTGTGTGTGTGTGTGTGTGTGTGTGTGTGTGCGTGTGTGTGTGATTCATCGGGCCACGGGGATCTTTTCACTGGTCAGTAATCAGTGTTCTCAGCGATAGCCGCTGTCCTGAACTTCTAACTCTCTGCTCTGCCCCCAAAAGACAAAAACACGGAGACACAAAAGGACAGAATGAGCATGAATGGCCCCACAAGTAGGCGCTGAACACACACACACACACACACACACACACACACACACACACACACACACACAAGGCTGGTTAAACATGCACACACGTCTCCGTCACGACATTTAGCTCCCTTACATGTAGAAGAAGTATTACTCTGCCTCTAAAGCCTCGCAGTATCACTTCTCTGAGACTAAAGAAAGAAGAGATTATAATCACGTTGTCGGCTTATTGTACGATATCTGGACATGATTTCTGATATTTGCTCACCTTGATATTACACGTTGTGCCGGCTGGGTTTTATTTCTTTACTTAGAATATTTATTTAATATTTTAATTCCAATATCTGAACTTCCTTAAGAATTTAAAAGGCTATTACTAATTGAAAGGGTGTACTTGCGTTATTATGCTATTAAATTATCCTCATAATATATAAAATGGTCTTAAAATGATAACAATATTGTTTATTGCAGTTATTTCTGGGACAATATATCGTCCAACAAAGGCATTAAGACAGGCCCAGAGACACACGGATCACAATGAGCATTAATCGCAATTAAAAGCATTAAAACAAAGAGCAGAGAACACGTGTTGGTCTTATGACACATTAATACAAACACTGGAGGAAATGGATATTACCATGCTGTGATCTCTGTGATAGCAGCATTGCTGACAGATGTCACATAGCTGTGGTGTCGCTCGAGTGAGGCAGAGCAGAGACGACACAGCGAGGAGACGTTTGTACCGCTCTGCACATACGAGCTCTGTGAAGGGTTCTCCTCCAGCGCTTCTTCATCCTGGGTTCTGTTGATCCCTCTTTCCTAGTTCAAGTCTCCCAAAAACCTTTTCCTTGTTGCTCCACATCTTTTTGTTCCATCCCATTGATGCTCGTCTGGAAACACAGCGTTCACGACGAGCGCTCGGATATTGCGGTAATGTTCAAAAGAGACGTTTTAATATTAGTTTGCATTTGAAACAGTTTTTTCTCCTTTAAATATAGAAAACTCTGAAGTCTTAAAACAGACGTGTTCGTATCAACACGAGGCGAGTCCATTCCCAACACACTCGTGTGCAGAAGGACCACTTTGGACTTTGTGTTGGCTTTTCAAACACAATTCATCATATTCAATTTATTTTGACAATCGGGGGCCATGAACATAAAAATACAAGCTCTAAAAAAAAACCAAATCAATGAACTCATTATTATACTTGAGAAATCCGTCCAACTCTGTACTTCCACGTGTTCAGTATAACCGGCTGATGTTATTAAAAAGGTCACGGCCGGTGTTGATGAAATGCAGGCTTCGCTCCAACGATTGATCGATTACTTCGGTAATATTAACGGAGGCCGATTTGTTAACCTTTGGAGTTATTTATTTCTGCTGGCGGCGACGCCGCCGTGTGATGGATTGCTGCTGTTTTGTGAAGCCGCTCCGTATTGCAGATTAAACGCGTTTAGATTTGCTGAGCTCTGCTCGCTCACGAGGAGCCGTTTGAGATTCGTTGTGACATTCACTCTGAGCTCATTGAATCAATTCAACTCACTGGAAAAGGTCAACAGATTAATCAGTCGTGAAAACCAGCTGCAGCTCTCAGCACTGGGAACATAAAGCCCAACCAATGCTGGGTTTATTAGGCAGATATCGGATATTGATATGAGCCGATGCTGTGTCTTTTTTCATAAACACAATCAACGTGCTCATTAAATAATTCAGACCAGGTGTATTACTAAACAGTGGAGTAACAGGCTGTAGTTGATCTGGTGTCTCACTCCGTTTAACCATCACAGGGTGAAATAAAGTTTTACTGGCGATCGTTTTCGGGCGATATTCAGTGAAAACATGGACAGTGATGCTTTCTAATCGCCGATCCGTGACAGCGAACAACAGCGCAGCAGGAGAGCTCGTGACGCTGGCATCACCGAAGCTAACGGCTAACGTGCGTAGCATTCACACGGTTAGATTACGACGCATTCGTGCTCTATTCAGTAGAAATAAGTGTTGAACGAAGGTAAATTATACCGTTATCGCGATGTATTCAAATGTAATCTTGTAAAATGTAGTTTTGGGTAAGAAACTTGAATAAATAAAGTTTACTGCTGAGCAGCATTTCACAGCAACACTGTTTCTAAATGACCTCGAGCATCTTTGCCATTTCTGTGGTGCAGTTTTAAGACACACAGCGGTACGTTACCCGTAATACGCTCAACTGGCCTCGTAATAAGTCTCTGTGTCATGCATACAGAGACTTCGGTATGTGCGAACTACAAACCACGAAAACATCTGGCAGAACGGTTGGACGTAGCGGGTCTGATGAGTCGGCTGCAGGCTAGGACGCATTAGACCACATCCGTGTCCGAGTACCACAGACCTCTACGAGGACTTTCACAGAACTCTGAATCAACAGCAACAGCATGTTGTGGATGGAAACAGTTCAACAGTGTGTGAGAATCAAAGCTGTGACTCCATCGCCTAAATAAAGGCTTCAGTATATATCATGAAAATGAGCGCTTTGGCTACATTCTCAGTTTCAGTCGGAGCGGCATCGGCCGTTTCCCCGAGCCCAGCTTTCTGCCAGCGCTACAGGTTCTCCAGGACGGAGCGGCCGTGCCAGAGAGCTTTCTGCCAAGTTCTCAGAGAGACTTCAGAAGAACTGAGCTGCCGTTCTGTAGCAAAGACAAGGAGTTAAGCGGCCCGCGGGCCGAACACGGCACCAACGAGGAAGAGCGAAGTGGAAATAAACAGCGACGGACAGAGAGAAAGAGAGGGATGAAAGCAAAATACAAAGAAGTGTGTCCTACAGAAAACGCAAGTCAACCTTGAGGTGATGGGGGCGGGAACATGCTTTTATATCTGCAAATGCAAGCCTCCCACCTCTCCTCTCAGAGGACGAGGAGAAGGGCAGCGAGGGCCGGCTGCTAGCATCTCGTCCGCACGCACACGCAAAGACATCACCGACAGGCCGCGTTTACCGCGGCCTAACCTCGACGCGTTCGCGTCCGGCTGTACCGATCTCCTCTCCTCAGTCAAAAGGCAAAGCCACACAGCGGAGAGCTGCATCTGATTTCTTGAGCGAGTCCGCATCGATTTACATGCCAGCGATGCTTCTCCGAGGGACCCGAGCCCCCCACGAACAGCCCTCCGCACAGCATACGCTCAATCTGTGCTACGCAGTCAATTGTCTGGGAGCCTGGGAGAAGCTGTGTGTGTCGGAGAGGAACTCGATACTCAGCAGAAAGCCTTTCTCTCCGGCCCACAATATGTTCCGGGGTGCTTGTAAAGGCCGGCTCTGATCCTGAGTGCACCGCACCGACCGGTCAGTCTGCACGAGAAACACTCGAAAGCCTCCGACCAGCTCAGCGGGACCTTCCAGCTAAAGGAAAAAGCTCTGGCCTTCACCTCGCCCGCTGCCTTTCTCCTTCTGTCTGGAAGCTGCAGTACGACACCGAGCCCACTATCTCCCATTCTAGCTCGGGTTAGGTAAAATGTTGAATTATATATATATATATATTTCTTTTGACGTAGGAATAAAGATTGATTGTTTTTTCGTATCGTACGTTGACGGTGCGTGAAGAGACATCATCGCTTTGGTTCCGTCTCAACACCATCTTTCTACCTTGAACTGTCAATCGAGCATTTTGTAATTCTTGTTGTCTGCGAGTGTGAACCTGCCATCCGTCTTTATTTATTCATTTTGTGTCCTGAATGTTGTCTCTCGTCTCTCATCTGAAAGGAATGATTACCGGTCGCTTTGTCTCCGGTTTGCAGTGAGAGTGTGGACGTACGCTGACTCGGGTCCCTCCCGCTCTCAGTTACCATTTATTTATGTGGACAGCACTTTTGTTTCCACTCTGCCATTACTTATAGAGTGCTGTCGTGGGCTCACTAAGTGCTCTGGGTTTTTGCAGACAATAGTTTAATGACAGAAGGGACGGTGCTGAGAACATTACACCATACCACCGACGGCAACAAGCCTACATCAGTTGTAACGGGGCGACGCTCATATCGAACGTTATGGGCATTATTGTGCGATAGTGGTACATACATCCCCCTTTTTCATACATTTACCAAAGTGTATTTCAGTTCATTTAACCAGTTTAACCAGGAAAGCCTCATTAGCCACGTTTCTATCCAACTGAAGCGCAGATTTTTAATATAAAAAATAATGTTTGCAAAGGCATAATAGCAAACCATCAACTGCTATTATGTGAAGACGTTGGTTGATGGAGCCAACTCTTCAGTCGGTGCCATCAAACCACCACAGAAGAAGAGGGCACCGCGTGATGAGGTCATTGAAAGACATTTGTCTTTTTCTTTTTTCTTTGTGCGCAAATTGAAAATGTGCATTTAACGCAGCAGTAACAACAATAAGAACAAACACTTGTTTCTCGGATGGAGGGTTTTATATGATTTGTATGAGACGTTTTATTCGTTATTTCGGTTTAATTCTGATAGAAAACATCTTAAAATGACCAGTGACAGAGTCAGCATCTACAGGGAAGTGTGACCTGCTATAGAAATGAGTGCAAAGGTTGTTCCTCAAGTAGTATGTGATGTACTTTCTGCCCCGATTAAGTTTGCACTACTTTTGAAGAGTCATCTCGGTGTGCAGCTCGTCGTCAGTGAGCTCCGTCCAGCGGCACTCGTCATGCGCTTATATGTCTCTTAATCCTCATCGTTGGCTAAAGCCAGCGCTAAAGCTAAGATTAGCCCACATACACACCGAGGGGGTCACACACACACACACCGTTATAAACTAAGAGATCACATACGCCTTGTATGAACGGGGCGACACCGACTTAGACACACATGATTACACTCGGCACACACACTCTGTCTTCTCCTTAGCTGACGGAGAGAGAGAGGAGCTGACATCCTGTGGTGTCAACACTTAGTCAGAGGCACGTGGGCGCTCATCTGGATGGGCGGCGGCACCACACACACACACACACACACACACACACACACAGCTGAGCAGCCATATGAAGAGTTCACGAGGAACGTTAATTCCAAAGTCATTTTCCTCCGTCGGTCCTCTGCAAGGAATGCAGTAAACTAATCGGCCTCCGTTCGCTCCGTCTCACGTCAAGCTGCAAACAAGTTCCTCTGTGTTTGTGTTTGGGCCTTTGAGTCCACAGCCAGCCGGAGACTTTACACCCATAGCTGGGCATCGCAAAACTCACAGTTGGGTTTGTCGTCACTGGTCAGATCAGCAGAAAACAAAAAGGAGCAAATCTTACTTCTAGAGACGCCTCGTCAAACGTCTAAAATTGTAATTATCATCCTTCTACTTTCTTATAGTCATCTATAGTGGTTATTATATACACACAACTCAAATTAGGAAATAAGATTGTATTTTTATTGATTGAAAAAAATCTTCAGTAGTTTTAATTATTTTTTATAAGCTGCTTAGAGCGAGGAACAGCTCATAATTCCCTCTAATATTCTATATTGCTGTGTAAACATCTCCTTCAAACAACTTCATTCTTGGCAAATATCACAATTTAAAAGATTACCGTTGAACACATCAGGATAACGGTATAATAATAATAATACTCTGTTGTACTGATTATAGCGTGACCCAATCATAAACTGTGCGTTAGCTCCGGTGCTGCCGGCTCTCCTCCTGACGATTGTGACACAAACGTGATGTTCAGAACACCATTACCAGGGCCGAGCGGCTAGAACGCATTAATGTCGATCCTTTCACCGGATCACCTACGGTCCGTTACACCACTACCCAGAACCGTGGGCGGGTTTACTGGATGCATCTGAAGACGCCAAACATAAGTGTTACGGAGAACATTTAGGCCTTTAGAACACAATGTCTGCACAGGCGTTCAGTGAGGCCAAACACACAATACAGTTGTAGTCATTAACTCGTGTTCATCAAGATGTACTTCAGCAGTTTGAAAAGCAGAGAGAACACGGTGTACATGTCTAGTACCACAGTAGGAATCAAACCGTCACACCGAGACCGTGTTAACACAATGTTCCACTCGCTGACCGAGCTCACACGTGCAGGTGTAGCGTCATCATCTCCACGGTGTTGGTGTGAGGGAGATGGTGACAGATGGGTGTCACGGGCCAATCACAGCGAAGCAGACAGAAGACACCCGTGTGGGTGTTCAGAGGCTTTCAGGTGCCGGCGTGAAACCTACAGGACGAACCGAAGGCTCCCACTCTGTCAGAATACACCCAAAAAAAAAGCTTATTTATACATTTGATTTTTTCCAACACAGATGTTTCAGCTTCCAGACGTTTTGTTATGGTTCTTGGTTTTTAGACATGTGTCGTTTCTCTATCCACTGCGTTACCTCAGCAGTTACAGATGAACCCACTTTGATCTCCGTCTGCCTGGACGACTCCATTATCTCCTCCAGTCCATCGACCGCGGTGGAAGACTTTCACTCTCGTTGCAGCGTGTGCATCATCATTACATCACTGCACATGCTATTTATCATAATGTAGTCACAGAGACAGACGCCGTGGATTCTACAGGTGATTGTGCTCCCCTGCAGGTTTCATTTGCGTTCAATGTCCCACAGCGTGACTGCGTGCATGTGTAACGCAACGCGTTTCTGAACAGCATAATTACAGAGAGCCTTGAAGGGAGCGTGGGCCTTCACGTAAGCTTCAGAGCCGGAGGCGTCAACACATTTATCCACACACGAGAACGTAGTCCAATGCCATTTAGATACAATTACTTATGTTGGCTCATCGTGTGTAAACACTATCGCACAGTGGGCATGGCAGGGGACAAGCTTAAGCCCAGGATATCAGACCACACACACACACACATATGGCAGCAAGGCGTCACTGAGAGCTGAGCAAAACACTGATGCTGTCTGGGCAACCATATGGAGGATCTGTGAGCATGTGTGTGTGTATGTGTGTGTGTGTGTGCGTGTGTGAGAGAAAGTGGGCTCAGCATGTTTGTTTAACACAGGAGTTGTAACTTGTGTTTAAATAACCTGTCTCACAGCCACTGTATGTTTACCTGACCCCAGTGAAGGCTCTTTACATAACAATCCAACATGCAGTGGGATGGGGGGTGTGTATGTGTGTGTGTGTGTGTGTGTGTGTCACATACTGTACAATGAGCCGGGAACCTGTCTTGGTCAGGCGCTTGAGCAGAGGGTGAACACAGACTCTTCATGAAAAGCCTGAGAAAACTGCTGAGCGGTGCTAATATTGTTGTGTGCCTGCATATGTGTGTGTGTCTTTATACACAGTTATCATTTGACTGCAGCACATTTCGGCTCTCCTTATCCTCACTAAACGTCAACCCAAATCCCAGCCTCGTCCTCAGTAACACTGTCACACCTCTCTCAGAGTATTAACTGTGACAAAACCAGTGAAACTCGCTACGTCCTCAACCACTTCTGAGAGATTCTCCACCCGAGGTGTATTTTCAGTCTCCAACACTCGCTGCCTGTAGATTTGAAAAAATACGCCGCTCATTGTTTGTTGCACGTGCTGTGAGCGAGCAACAAAGGGAGCTGATTACCACACAGGTGTGCACCTCTTCTTTCTTTGCACCGATTATAAATAGCTCATATTCAGCAGAGTCCATCTGCTGGAAGAAAGAACTACATTGAATGGCTCCGCCCCCTTGATATGGACTGCTCTGAATCACTTGATTATTTAACGAAGTGCATTTTTGCTGACGTGCAGGATCTCAGTCTTATTCGGCGTTCGGTTTTACTTCGCTCCACCGTCTCGGGTCACTTCTGGTTGCAAAAAAAAACCAAGATGGCGACGGCCCAAATACCGCTCACAAACAGATGGGCGACGTCCACTTCTTATCCACATCTATGGGGACAACCCTGCAGGCTCAGGCCTTTACATCTTTGTGTAAAGTACTTTTATGGATCCATCTTCACAGTTTGGCTGAAAATGCTACGATCTAAGAAACGACAAAGACATAAGAGCCAAGGTCCATGACTGCACCGTGTATTTTACTCAGTATTCTTCAAAAACCAGACGATAAAGACAGCGGCTGAGACTCCTCTTACATTCCCACACACTCTGGCAGGTGATTCAAAAGCCTTACCAGCCCCCCCCCCCCCTCCTCAATGAGTCACTCTTTAAGAGTGCACCTGATCTCAACTCATCCTCTCATCACTCCCGCTCATCCAGCCCCAGCTGCAAACAGCTAGGAGGTGAATCCACAGATTGGAAAAGAAGAGGGTAAATATTTGGAAGTGTGTGTGTGTGTGTGTGTGTGTGTGTGTGTGTGTGTGGCAGACGATTGGCTGTGTAAGGATAAACATCCACAACAGACGGTATGAAGCACAAAGCTGTGTTTTAACACCACGAGCTGCACAGACGGTGAGGTGACCGTGACAGCTGGGTGTTTTGGACACAGAGTCATGCCGCTGCTGCCGCTGCATGTTCTCAGTTGACAGGTGTAGACGTGGGTTACTTTAGAGCAGATTTTTCTCGCCACACATGCAACGAATCACAACATATGCAGTGGAAGGCTGTCAGCGCCCCCGTAGTGCTGCAGATGGCAGGGCAGAGAAGGCTACAAATTGACAGTGGCACTGTTCTTCCAGTCACTCTCTGTCCTGCTGCTGCAGAGACTTCATAGAACTCCTCTACCAGAACAAACACCGCCTTTGTCAATTGTGAAGAAGCCGAGTAATGCCAGCTTCATCTGAGCTACTGACAGATGGAATAAAAGAGAACAAATGTGAGCGGAGGCATTGTACAAGGCCAGGAGTAGGAGTGACACGAACACGTCAGAGAGCCCACATCGTGCGGTGTGTGCGCGTGTGTGTGTGTGTGTGTGTGTGTGGGGGTCAGCACACGCATAGAAACACCACATGGACGACTTGGAGACGGAGAGAGAGAGAGAGTGTCAGTTGAGACTGACATTTCAAGTGGGAGTTGCGGGAGAGCAGAGAGATGGAGGGGAGTGGAGGAGATAAAGACAACTCGAGTGGTAAATGTGCATTGCACTGTGAGATTGTGGCAGCTTGAAGTGAGACGTGTGGTTTTCCCACCCGGCGCACCGCGGCGAGACTCGCTCCGCGCCTCCCCGACACCGAAGCCGCAGTTGCGCTTGCAATGGGGCCGGGACACGGAGCACGTGTCACCCCATCTGTCAGACAATATGTCAACACCGCCGCAATACCCCCGGCTACATGTGGCAGCGGCCCGCTGAGGGCCCTCCACGTCGATGCTCCTCCAAGCACTCGCTGCTCCCTAACCCTGATCTCTACACCGTTAACACCAACACCCTTGAATAACTGCATCATTACAATGACTGATTACTGAAAGGTGAGACAGTCGATGCACGTCCCCGTCACGCACATGCACGCGCATGTATGCACCGGCCAGCCCGCACAGAACCGGCTCTCCGCACCGCACGCTGCATCTCCTCTGCAGCCACGATCAATGATTTAAACCCAGTTGCAAGCCACAGCGCAGCCACAGACTTCGACATAAATAATGGAATAGGTGCAGCTTGATGTCCAAGTCTGTCAAAATATATGTGTGCCTGTTTGGTAAGTGTATTTGACTCGTTTATATATATATATATATATATATATATATATTATATATATATATATATATATATATATTATATATATATATATATATATATATATATATATATATATATATATATATATATATATATATTATATATATATATATATATATATATATATATATATATATATATATATATATATATATATATATATATATATATATCTCTGTGCAGCGCCATGAAATAACCACAAATCAAGCTCAAGGACAAAAAGGACAGACAATCGCTGGGTTACAAAGGCTCACAATCTGATGGTTGAATGTGTGTGTGTGTGTGTGTGTGTGTGTGTGTGTGTGTGTGTGTGTGTCTCACAGGCGCTCTTCTAATCAATGTGAAGCATTGTTTAGGAGGCAGGCTGTGATTATCACTGCTACATGAGACTTCCTGTCTTGAAGGAGCCCATTAGAACCGTTCCAGGAAGAATAAAAAAACATGTTAAACACGGAAACAATAATGAGAGACTGAATGAAATACATCTATTCTAGTTGTCACCGGGGGCCAACATCACAATACATCAGGCTCGTGTGAATGCACACACAAACATGAACCAGGGCGCGCGGGCACATGTCGACGCGCTGCACATGGAGGCGCGTGCGTGTGCTCGGGTCGGAGTCAGAGCTACATGCGGTGCGTGTTCGGGGTCAGAGGTCGGATGACGGATGAGGACTGTAGCCGCTGAGATCAGAGCGGTGTGATGACGCAACAGTCTACGTCATATCGAAGTCAGCAAAGACCTGGATCACAGCCGCACCTCTGGATAAGAAGTAACAAAGCAAGGTGGGAAGGAGAGCGCGTTGCCCTCCAATTAGCGGGCTAATAACTTTTAACGGGCTGGTAGAACCTTGTTAGAGCCGGGAAGTGTTTATAGGTTAGTAAATAACTAGCTGGCAGACTAATAGACTACAGAAACCGGAGGCTAACGGAGAAGTCTTGTGATATCACAGCACTCGCGTCTATCGGCTTTACAAATTAATTTCAGTGTTGACATAAGGTTTCTACTCACCGGTAAAGGGATTAAAGATCTTTGTCCTAAAATAAGTCTGTTTCTGGAGGCTCCGAGTCCGATTCTATATTAATTCAGCGCACGTGAAGTCTATAAGAAGTTTATTGTCATAGAACTTTTAAGTACAGTTGTGCGTTTAAATGCATCTGGCCCGGTTCTCTCGTCCCTTAACAACTATATTCGACAACGAGAATAATCGAATCCTAATTTGCTGCTCAGTAATTGAACTGCCTGGAGGTAAAACCTTTGAGACCAGCGATGGGAAAGCATTTCCACGGCGAAGAAGAAGCAGCAGGACCACACATGCAGCACTCTGCCACACAACAGAGCGTGTGTTGCGTCTCCAGCTGTCTTTGTCACACTGGTTCCGCAAATATGCATTTGTTCCCCGTTGGATCGAGGTCAATCACACAGTTGAGCGTGTGCATGAGACAGAAAGCACGTGGAAGCAGGATGGGCTGATCTCTCACCAACACGGATGATGGCGAGAAGAACTCTGCGAGTGCTGAGACGGAGCTCTATAGAAACGGAGCTGAATGGAGTTACAGCGGTACACGTGCCTTCATGGCTGCCGTCACCAACGACGGGCCCGTCGCTGCGAGACACAGAACCGCTCCACTTGTAAAGCCCCCCCCCCCCCGAGGCTGATTTGTGATATTGGGCTATTTAAATAAAATGGACTTGAATCTTTTATTTATGTTATAGAACATAACTTATGTTCAGACTTGACTCACTATAGTAATTCATGGCATAACTTACTAATCGACTAAATGCCTGGAGCTTTATAAGAATAATTTAGCGATAGACCGAACTTAATCAAGCACATAAGCAATAGTTGGAGAACACAGAACAACTTCATTTGATCGGTAGAGGTCTTACATTGAAGCTGGTCTGTGTACAAGTGCTGTTCAGATCTCATTAGATCTCACACACACACACACACACACACACACACACACACACACACACACACACACACACACACACACACACACACACACACACACACACACACACACACACACACACACACACACACACACACACCTTCAACGTCTGACCTTCCTCGGCCTTATGAGCTCATCCAGCGAGTGTTTTATCCTCAACACCTTAGTGCGATAACGCACTTTGAATGAACTGTAACTTGGCCTGAATTATGCGTCGGGTCTGAAGCTACAAGCTGAAGCAGGAGGAGCTTTCACGCGACGTAGTGCGATGAAGGTGTAGCGCAGTGAAAACCGGTGAAATCACAGCAACGCCTCTCGACATCTGCAAACCATCTTCAGCACAGGAGGGTTCTTACTTTACACTCGTGGCGCCAACGTTTCCCTTCAGGGCTGTTTCTCTTCCTGCCACTGAACAAACAGGTCCGACTGTCGTCGGGAGCCAACACGCCAACAATCGAGCCCAATCCTTTCTCCAACACGAGCACGTTCACCTTTCATTTGGTGCAATAAGTAACTTCTGGGGCTCTGTGTGGGTTAATGTCCTCTAGAATTATACGGCTATAAACCGTTATTTTCTCAAGGTTTGAAAGGGAAATGTCTTTTCCCCGTGTGTTGCATGCTGGGTGTTGTTCTGTAACCCAGGTGACACTGTGTGCTTTGGCATGCAGCATGGAAATTGGGTTAGAAAAAAAAGGCCCCAAATTGAACGACAGCAGGACAAAGAAAATAAACTGGAAACAAGAGAAAGGAGTCAGAAATAGCACTAAAATGTCACTGCATGCACCGGCGACTTCTGGCAACTTAATCCAGACAAACAGGAGCTTAAAAAACCCATAAATGACATAATATTTATTCATAGAAGCCAAGGCAACTAGCATATAAACATTTGTGCTGCTGCTGTGTTGAGTGTATGACTTCACAGAGATCGTCATCATCTTTCTAAATGTGTTTCTGTGTTTTATTAACTGACAGATGAGACTCAGGTGGGGAGTAACATAAATAAAACAGGTACTATATCACCTTGTTGGCTAACAGAAAGCTGCTGCGATCACACAGTCAGATCCTCACTCAGACACATGCGCTCACACACACGCAGCAGAAACCGGTAAATAAAACCATCTGGGTGCGTTAGTGCTCGGGGCAGCTACAAACACCTCGTGTCCTCTCCCGACTACGACGGTGTCGCTTTAAGAGGCCGAGCAGCCTCCTGTTCCCCTTTTAGTTTTTACTGTGCAAATAAGTATTAATCCATCATCAGAAAACGTATTCACAGAAATTCTCTCGGTTTTGAAATGACACTACTCAGCGGTTTACCGTTTCATAGTCTTGCCTCTGACAGTAAACCACATCACATCACAGCACAATAAATAAAAGATACTGAGAGCCTCCGAGATCATAAACTCAGACAGCGGCTTTGTCTCTCCGATGGAAGCGATCCCGGATCCCTCAAGCTCTTGCAGGCAAGCAGATGAAGTAACTGTAGACAGCAACTTCAGTTACCCGATGAAGAAGATCTCCAATAGCCCAGATCTAGAAGAGACTTAAACGACGCTAAATTGCAGCTATAGCCGAGGCAAAAGCCCGGTGACGAGGCTCTGTGGGTCAGCGTCTGCTATTCTACAGATAACTGAAATACTGAGCCCGCTTAGTCAATGTGACAACAATCAGACAGGCTTTTATCAGACGGGCCTCTTCCTCCGCATCATCTGGAGAGCACGACTGATTCCTCCATTAGTAAAAAGGTCAGGTGCTGCATATGCTTTTTCTTCCCTCCACGCCAACATGAAGTGGAAATGCAGAACGCTGGAAGAGATCCCTGGATATCGGCTCTGATTACGCTGCTCTTTCCTGCCAAGTACACACACACACAACAGCCTGAGGAGGTGAAGAAACACATCCATACTTTAAAATGAACCAGTGACTGGCAGCCTCTATAAATATATTACGGATTGTGTGTTTTGGTGGAGAGGCTGCAGATAGTTGCACAGCTTCGGGCCAGATACACGTTTATTTCAGCGGAGGACACAACTGCTAAAACACACGACATCAAGCATGTTGCATAATCGGCAAGTTGCAATGTAGGAGTTGACAATATGGAAGAACCTCTGCATAACAGCAGTGTATACTACAATAGCTCCACATATCTTGATGCAATCAGTCAGTATAGGTTCATTGTTTTGACAATGCTTGATGAGGACGGATTAATATTCTAGTGGCCGAGTGCAAGATCTCTCTGCTATCATCCGTGTGCAATTGTGCGTGCAGGAACCAGCCTTTCAGCAGATTTTTTTTTCGCCTCCGAACCCCAACAGAGAGGCGACGCTCACATAATACAAGTTGCCGGCACATAATTACACACACGGTGCAGGCGAAAGGCCCCGGGGACGACTCCACGCGCGTACTCCCTCGGGGCCCAGCACCCAATTCAGTCACGTCGCTGTTGCATTATGACTTT